>CABPRJ010000952.1:5268-87348 GCA_902439185.1 Cinara cedri | reverse complement strand
TTTTTTTTTTTTTTTTTTTTTAATACGAGTACACGCACACGTCGCTGCTTCTATCTGTGTATATATACACAGCTAATAATAATAATAATAATAATACTTATACTTTTTTCCGTACACGCGGACGGCGACGACGACGACCGGTGACTCATCCGCGCCGGACGCGTTAAATATAAAACACGTGTGCGCTGTGCGGTCCCGTATAGTTCGTGTACACATGTATTATTATTATTATCATTATTATACCGTACACATCGTAAAGTAGGTATACGCTGCTGGCCCCGGAGAGAGAAAGAGACGGATAATTGCTGTGAATTACAACGACATCACGCGAAACGTGCCGGCAGCGGTCGTGTTGCCCGCCTCCGCGTGTGACCTACCGCAGATACCGTGCGCGGTTACCGCGATTACCATATAATATTGTTATTATTATTATAACGCCACCGGGGAAATAATCGCGCGTAGGTATAGTCCGTCTACCGATCCGCGTATTTTTTTTTCCCCGCAACGATGCTTGCAGTACATTAAATTTTTACATAGGTGGGAAGTTGGAAATAGAGATACACACACACTACGCAAGGGAAACCATTAGTGAACCAAATCTGAGCTGTGTTTATTTCGTTTCGGGGTGATGGAAATAGTTATAGATAAGTAAATGTCGTACACGGGCCTCCCAAGCTCCTCTTCAAATATATGATATTTTCAATATACGCATTACACAGTAAAATTTTAATATTATAATTCGAGTTGAAAATTTTAAACATTTAAACTTTAAAAATACATTTTTTTTTTTTTTTAGTTATTATGAACATTAAAAAACAACAACTAAATAATCTTTAAATAAATTATAATAATTTTCATAATACAAATGTATCTAATTATTACTTACACAAAAGGTTTAGTAGTTTTGAGTCTTACTCTTACCCCCATATTCGATTACTTCGTGTTCTTTTAATTTTGCATCGTTTCCTCTTGTTTTGTTTTTTTGATTACAAAAAAAATAATGGTAGTGATATTCTTTATATTTTTATTATTTCCATCAATGTTAGGCCTGAGTAAAAACATCTTTGTAAAATAAGTAATAGCGTAACCTGTATAAATACACTAAACGGAATCAATGATCAAGAACTATACGAAATGAATTTGAAACACGCATAGCAGATAGATACAAAACAAATGTGATAATTAATATTGGGATCGTGATAAACAACGAGCGTTTGTGTTTTGACCGAGTGGGCAGTGTCGTAGTGAAACCGACGTTGAAAAGTTTTTATCCTGTACGCTGTGATTAGGAAAACATTCTACATTGTTAGTTGATCGCCGTCAATATTACTTAATGCCTTTGCACGCACAGATACCTCGGCGTGTCCATACCGATGTATATTGTATAACATACGTTTTTTTTTTTTTTTACGCTCTGTAGGTGGGATCTATCCTTATCACCTCCCCACCCCCTCCCCGTATAACTGCGCCGCTGCACGCGGGTGCCAGCCGTTTTTCCGGCGGCCCGTGGAAAACGCCACATCGCGACCAGTTCGCGGTCGGACGGCACGTCGTTGGCGCACATAAACGACAAAACAATATATTACGCGCGGCGACAGCAGTACTCTTGTGCTGCACTCTTCTCTCGCGTGCCCGTGCGCCGGAGCTGTACAGCGCCGAAACGCTCGCTGGAAGGACGCGCGAAACGAGCGCATAAATATTCATTCGTCGACGCGCGCACACTCGCACGCCGGGCAAACATACAATAAATATTAATAAGACAAAAAAAAAAAAAATGATAATAATAATAATAATAATGAAACGTATGCGCGTATACTGCCACTTAATACAGCGTCTTATAATAAATGCCGGGTAAATAGCAGCCGCTGGCGCGCAGCGCACATGCATTATTATATGCATATAGTTTTTTAAAAAAATAATAAAAAATATATGTATATATTTTTTTTAAAACAATATCGTTATGCTTTTCTGCACGTATAGTGTCATTCAATAACAACTATTATATGTATATATATATATTAATTTGAACTTTGCGTTATCTGTTTACAGCGAGAGTGGCTGCAGAGGGATGTGGATAGAGAGAGGAGACTGCGTTTGGACACGGAAGCGAGACTCAAGGGTTCCAGTTCCGAGGCGGACAGATGCCGCGCCAAACTGTCGGCTTTGCAAAAAGACTTTACCAAGTGAGTGATTTTGATTATTAGCGCCCGGGCGGTAATCCTCGACATTTTTCGAATAAAATTCTCTGCACAAACCACACGGGAGATCTCCGGCCAGTTGCGAGTATACAGGTCAAGGGCGGGGGCACGGACCATAGTGAAATTTCAAGTTCAGTTAAAACCCCTTTTATGTGTATTTACTGACAATTAGTTATGAAAAATCCATAAATTAGTTCAAAGGTGAAACGGCGGGAACTGTGGATATTACACATCGTATACTATTGACGCTTTATAAAAAAAATATAATAAATACAATTTAACAAAACTGAACTTTTTGCATGCCCATGACCGTTTCGACAATCCTTTTGGAATGGATAAACATCATGATAATTGCATTATATTGCATTATATAATGGCGAAGACGCTGAATTTTTACGAAAACGCGACTGCCCGTTTAACATTTTTGAAAACGAGCAAAAATACAAAGTAAACATTATGACATTACGCTCGCGCAGTTACGCAGTCGGCGGCAGTTTATAGGCGAATGTACACACACGTATTATTAATAAGCATTAAGTATGTTATCGTGTAGCGCGTACTGTTGCAGTTGTAACGGCGACAATAAATTCGTTTTCGTTATTGTTCGTATGCAGTATAATTTCGCGTGTTTTTTGTCGCGATAAATTCCCGAGGCCGGGAGATATTATTGTTGTTATAATGTATACTCGCATAAAAATCATATTCGCGGCCGTAAATCGATAACTCGCCGTTCGCCGACGTCTACGGTTTTACGACTACGTCGCGTATTTTTTATAGTGTCCTTTCGGCAGCGGATGCAAAACAAAAAACAAAAAAAAAAAAAAAAAATGAGAAAAAACGCGTCTGAATTATATTATAATATTATAACGCGCGTGCACATACCTAGCGATTTGAAATAATATTTTTACAATGCTATATACATATATTTGATAGAATTCGCTTTTTATTTAGATTTATATATTAGATACTTACTGAACGCGGGCGAGTAGTGCAGACGTTTTATTTTTTTGTGTCCGCGTACAATTTTTTACTGGAAATCTAGATGGAATACCAAAATGCCCTTTTCGAAGCGTTTAAAAAAAAAGTCATTTTTTCGATTTTCCGTGTAGTTTTCTCAATGATTAGGAAAAACGGAAATTTTTATGAAAAAGGCGTACTTATCATGTTCGATTTTGCTTGTTTTTTTTTATTTTTGTTGCTGTTGACATTCGGTTAAAGTTAAATTTTAACAGCATTTTTTTTTCTAGACCTAGTAAAACTTTCAAAAAATTCTAGCGTTTTTTCAGTTATTTTTAGGTATTTGATAAAGTGAAGCGTACATAATGTAGTATTTTTTTTTTTTTTTTAGATTTAAATTATAACGAAATTCGTAACTATCACACACGGCATTTCAAAAAACACGTTTGACCGAAATTCATTCAAAATCGTATTTTGTAAGCAAATGTAAATGCATACACAGACGTTAACTAAAAATAACTTTATGTAAATATTTTACCTTCCCAATTTCTCACCTACGGTACAGTAGCGCAACCACCGTCGGCAGTCTAAGCTCAATTTTTTTCTTTTCATTCGCCGGGTGGAATCCACTGCGGCTGTGTAATTTCTCAATACGACTACTGTATACCCGACACAGTTTCGCCATTACGCGCGTTGCGTTACTATTATACACGCATTGGCGACTCGCACTGGTTTTACTCCGGGATTTCGTGTACCCGTGTACGATATATAAATCGTATTTATCGCGTTTCATCGGGATTTCGCGAAATACGCGCGGGATTTCTAAAAGCTCGTATCCGGATCGGTTTTTTTTTGTATTTCTGCCGGTCGCGTTTTTACTTAATAGTTATTGATAGTCGCGTTGATAGCGAGGCGGAGGAACACGGAGATCGTGCGCGAGAAAGGGAGAGAAAGACGGGGAGAGAAAAAGAGAGACGAGAGTTTTCCGAGCAGCCGCGAATATCAACGCGCGGCGGGCACAAAGCCAATCTCGTAACCCGCATCTGGACAGCTATAATAAATCGGTTACTCGCGCGCCTTAATCTAGTGCTTTTTCAGCCTTTTCGGTCCTGTATAATAATAATAACGTTATAATTATCGGAAGACTTTAATCCCGGGGACACGGTCAACGATGCCGGTGGACAAACGGAGTAGTAGGCGTACGAAACGACGGCGACGACGGCGCGAAAAACAAAACGAAAAAGATAAAAAAAAAAATAATAATAAATGTTCATTTACGTATTTACGTACGTACAGGTAGGTATATATAAAAAGTAATTGCGTACTTTGTGCCGTCGCCACTCTACTATCGCGCCGCCGTACACGAACGGCGTCGTGGTTTTCGCGGGAAAAGCCCTTTAAACCGCTCCCGATTTTTTCCCTCTCCGCTCTTATCACCGCCGCGTTCTGTGCGTTACCCAGCACTACATCGGCCCAATTTACATAATTGTTACGGCGCTCCGCGTGCCGTCGCGCAGTAATTCCCGGCGTTGATTTCGTTTCAAATCCCTCGCGGATCGGAACGCGACACACCTACTGTACGCTGTACACCGTATCGCGCGCCCAGGTAGCCAAAATGCATATTTTAAATACTAATATAAAATAACCGCCGAAACGTTGCGAGTTAAAATGCCGCCTCCGGTACTTACCTGTATACGAATGTACACACACGACTGCTCGTAACGCCGTATCCGCAGCGATTGTTTAATTTGATTAAAGTCCCGGGAGAGATTTTACGGGTATATACGCGACGTTTAACGGTTCTCTCAGGTGCGTTTTGAGATGTATCGATAATACAAGGAAATTACCCGTGCGCGCGATAGTATTGAAATTATTCGTAGGACGTGTAAATCGCGCAGCGTGTACACCACCGAATGTAAAGAAAATAATTATACGTAGAGTCGCGGTGAAAATGGTCCAAAAAAAAATAACCGCGCGGAAACGAAAGAAAATGCACGCGAGTGTGAAATTAAATTGTTGGTTTGTTTCAACAGACTTTTTTGTACTCGGCGTTTACGTCCAATAATTATGGACAGGATTTACTACTGCGATCGGGAATACTGTAGACACGTTGATTTCCGGTAAGTATATTTATATAGATACAATGGATGCTGTAGATATTTACGCAATAAATATTGCAATACCCTACACGATGCTCGATTCATTCAAAATTGTAATATTGCTTGCATTTTTCACGCATGCAGTATCTTAAAAGTTGCGGTGTTTACTTTTCATTTGAAATACTACTAAAAATTCCTGACCGTATTTCCATTTCCATACAATCGCTTTTAGTTTTCCATGCATTTTCGAAAAATTTCGGGGGGGGGGAGAAATTTGCCAGTTTTTCCCAAATAACAGGCCTTCATTGAGGAAACTGTCTCTTAAATACACTGACTAAATCAAAAATGCTACAACAATGTTAATAATATACAATGTTCGATTGGAGCAGGGTTTCTGGTAGAGAAGTGATTTACAAATAAAACAATATATTTTTTTTAAAAATCGCATCGCAGTCAAATCTAAACATTCCTCGTTGCGCTCAAAATCTAAAAAAAAAAAAAAACAAACGAAATCTCAATTTAGCATAAATCGTGCGGTTTTTCGCGTCCGTCGCACACGACGTTATACATTTACGCTGAACGGACCCCGCAAACGCGAAAAGCGGAATTCCGCAAGTACTCCCCCGCGGGTCCACGACGGTAGCCGTTAATCCTCCCCGATATAATGTTATACCGCGCCTTGAATATTAATTATGGCGGAACATTTTTTTTTCGTTCTTTTTTTTTTTCTTCTTCCCCTCGTTTACCTATATACACGTGAAAAGGCAAGAGCGCGGTGCCCTCGGCCCCTCGCGATCCTCCGGCTAGCGGCACGGACCATTTATTCGCTCGGGGAAAACAAACTCGCCCCGACCGACCGACCGACCGACGGTTATCCACCGGAAAATCGGAATTGTTCGTGCGCCCGGTATTACAGAGGAGATGGAGGGGGGTTGGGGAAGGTGTGCGCATATAATAAATATAGGGGAAGGTGAATTATTGTCGAACGAGGTATAAAACGCGGCCCGCGCACACACGGGCGACCGTGTCAGCGTTAAATCTCACGTCGTTAAAAAGGTGCGGCTATATAGAAGTACTGTTACGCGCACACATCTATAATATAATATAATGAACGTTACCGGGCCTGCCGTAGACGTCCCCTCGTATTATACACGGTGAAAATACCGGGCCAAAATTCACGCTCAAAAATAGAAATAACACCGCCGGCCGAGGTCTCGTACGTGTAGAAGGGGCGCGCGCGCGGAGACCTCCGACGGATCTCGTCGCGAACCACCGGGTCCCCAAATAGCGTCGCGTAACGACTCTCGGACTAATAATAATAATTCATCGTCCCGACGTTTGTGTCTTGCGTTTATACCATTATGGTACGTGACGTTTATTGTTACGGTCAGCCGTTCGGGTGTCGGGATTTAGAGTTATACGCGAATAGAGCCGCGCGGAGATTGGCGAGACGCTTCGAAATGGGCATCTATAGATTCCGGATGACGGTCGATACTCAACACTATCATGGGAACAATAGTGTTAAAAACCTAACGTAACCATAGATACGTCGGTTCCTGTACCACAGTCCTGGACGATCGATACCCTCCAGACCCATATCGCGCGATACAAGACGCGGTTGGACGGTGTTCGTAAAAAAGGGATCCGTCACATCTTGTCGAATTGTTCAAACCATACATCATTTTCTGTGGAAAGTTTGTTTTTTTTTTTATTCCGAGCACAACGATATTATGTGTTTTTATACTCTGATCTATGTTTTTTTTTTTTTCCTGTCCGTTAACAACTCTGGAAATTACTCCGTATACCGAGTGTCGTATTATTTCTCAAAGTGTATCATAATTTGTCTAAAGTGATTAGGGAGCATTAACCCTTTCACTACTATGGACGCATATATGCGTATATGGTATGGTACCATTTCAGAATTCAGTAATTGATGAAAGTTTAGTGTTGTGGAAAGGGAGGTTAAGTTTTAAGCAGTTTATAAAGTCTAAAAGGTATCGCTTTGGAGTAAAACTGTTCGTATTATGCGATGTTGAAACCGATTTTATTTTAGATATTAAAATTTACACTGGTGCTGAAACTCGTCTATTGCAATGTGATAAGAACATAGGCATATCTGGGGCAGTTTTTATGACTTTAATGGCACCATATCTAAAAAAAGGACACAACTTGTACACAGATAACTGGTACACCTCACCTATTTTATGCCAACATCTATACAAAAAAAAAAAAACAACATTAACTGGGACTGTCAGAAAAAATAGAAGAGGGATGCCTGATTTAAAAAAAAATTAAAACTAGGTGAAGTACAGAGTAGTCGCGCACAAACAATGATGGCACTGAAGTGGTTGGATAGAAGAGAAGTCTATATGTTGTCGTCATTATATGATTCTAGTTCAGCCAGCACAAACAAAATAGACAGAGCTAGTGGTAAAGTTGTAAAAAAAACCTACATGTATTGTAAATTATAATGCATGCATGGGAAATATTGATAAATGTGATATGCTGCTTAGTTCTGTTGAATGTGTACGAAAAACCATGAAGTGGTATAAACAGATATCCTTTCATTTAGTTGATTTATGTCTTCTAAATTCTTTTTCGGCATATAAAACTGTAAGTGGCAAGAATATACCAATAGCAAATTTTCAATTAGAACTTATTAGACAGCTTTTGGATAATATATGGAAAATATAATAATAGTCCTAATAGGGGGAGAGCAAGTACAAAAGATGAGCCAACTCGACTTACAGCCCGTCATTTTCCAACAGATGTGCCCAAAAATGAAGTTGGAAAAGCTAACCGAAGAAAATGTATTGTATGCTCTAAAAATAATAAAAGAAAAGACACATTATATATGTGTGATTTATGTGATGTTGGATTATGTGTAACACCTTTTTTTGGTATTAACCATACAAAAACCAATTACAAAGCTACTCAATTATTATATTAAATTTGTTATTATAAAAAAATAATTTACCGTTGGTTTTATACTATTAGTAATTTATAATTTATGAGTGTGTATAATATAATTTTTTATGGTTAATATTGTTTATTATGACTTTTTTATTAATGATTTGTAAATTTTTTTTTTAAATATTTTAACTGTTAAAAATAAATTTATGACATAAAAAAATTTAATGTTTCATTGATTTTGTGCTAAAATTTATTTAGCGGAGTACATTTTGAGAAACCCTGGTTAAGAGTTATACAATTAGCAATAACTTTGTAAGTTTTGTTCCAATTTTTTTTTTTTAATTTTTTCAGATTCAGTGAGTATATATCTATCTTTTTAAGGTGGAAATCCAGTTAAATAATTTATGAAATAGTCAGCACAGAGCAGTTGCATTAGATTTTTATGGTCAACAGTGAAAGGGTTAAGGACTCGTTTTTTTTTCCTTGTACATAAGAAAAACGGGAAAGTTTATGGAAATTCGAACTTCGCTTAAAATAGTATTTCGTTAGCAATGAATTTTATTCGTCACGCACAGACACAATAGAAAACCCCGTGTATCACATCTTTCCGATTTTTCCCCCGTTTATTTCTGGGTTTTCGAGGACGCAATCGCACAACTCGTTTTCACTTTCTTAAACTCCGCGCGTAGAGTTGTGCTCGGCCGCCGTTTTCGGGCCCGTGATCGTGTTACTTCATCGTCATGGCCGGTTTCTTCTTAAACCGCGCGCACAAACACGTGCTGGTTTTTCGCCCCTCTGTGGTATTAAAGTAAGTATTTGTCTAGGATTAATTACACGCGGATTACTATCTTCGCGGCCAGAATACGTCTGTTTTCCATTAGAAAAACGACAGGGAGAAGTCGCTCCCCTCCCGTTTGCTCTCCGCTCCAGAGACATACTATATTATTTTATTGCGTCGGTCTTTTTTTTCCACGACCGTCGCCAAACAACGGATACGGTTTTCGAGGGTTAAAAGTTTTTCGACGTGGGGGGGACGCGCGACAACAGTACAACACTTGGAACCGAAAACCGTATAAACACACGCGACCACGCGCGGCTCGTTTGCCAAAGTGAACACACATTTATATTACGTATACACACGACGACAGAGTGGGTGGACGGGTAAGTGCCTAAGTATAGTAGTCGTCGTCGCCACCGCGCAATGTAAAAGTCGTTTGTCGTAAATACGAGTCGTCTCCTCCGGTTCGTTCCCACCTGGCGCGGACGAGTAATTGCCTGACGACGACGGGTTTCGGGTAATTACTCTTTCGGACGAGTTTTAGGGAGAAGAAAAAACCACGTAGTCATAGTACGTAAACGTTTAAGACTCGTATAAAATATAATATATTATGCGTTCTGCGTAAAACTACGGATAATAACGGAAAACAAAACGTCTCTCCGATTACCAGGAGACGTTTTAAACCTAAAACGATAGTAAGGTTGTCTCGGAAGGATTCGATTTTTTTTTTTTTTTGACTTTTACCGGTTTTGCGATACTCTGGAACGTATTTTATCACAGCAGTCCGGACATATAAACTAATAACTTGAGTTGGACGAGTTTGGAGAACGACTCGACAGTTTATTTTTCGTATTCTAATTTAAACCAATTATGTTTTGTTTGTTGAAAAATAGGCATTTTAGTGTTCAATGGCGAACCCAAACATTCTCATTGCGAAAGGATGTTTGAATCGTAAATAAACCTTAGAAACTTCTTCTTCGCCGACACTGAGCATTATTTTAAGTTTGATCCAAAATAAATAAATAAATCTTTTTCTTGCAATTAGAATGAATATATATATATATATATATTTATATTTCAAAATTAAATTTCTAAACAAATAATCATATCTGTTGTATTATAAGATAAATGGGGTAGGGGAGAGGGGAACGATCTCTACTATTGCCACTTTGAGTGTACTACATAAAAAAAATATCTAAATTATACCCGAAAAATGTGTACAAAATCCCAAAATATGCGAAATGAGAGCGTATATAATATATGTATCGGCTTGGATAGCGGTCAAAAATATTGATAAAAAAGTATTATTATCTGCCCTATAGACTTATTATATATTTAAGTTTAAACGAATCGCGTTTTGATTTTAGGCAAGGGGAATATAATAGCAATACATTATTATTATAATACGGATTGCGTGTTATTATTTTGTGTGAATAAAATGGATTTGGTGTGTAAAAATATGCGAAACCGATAGAATTTTCGAATTCACCTCCTCAGGCCGAAATCCGGTTCCGTGTCTTATAGGTGTATAATATTGTTATTAGTATGTTACCGATAAATCATTATTGTAGTTTCCTGTATTGGCCCGATGAAGTATATTTCGTGTGTGCACGACCTATTGTCAGTGTGATAGATGTTTCGCCTCTTCACCCCTATAGGAGGAGAGATTGAAGACCAAAGTACACGAGTTCTGCGTGCACACTGTATATAATAATAGATAATATATTCGATTGTGTAAGCGCACGTGCCAAAACGGCATCGGGCGATCCCCTCGAAATTCGAAAACACCGCCGGCTATACGACAACAGTATAGATCGATCAAACGAGCGTATATTTGTATGGTCAAATTTTTATCTATACCAGTTTTGTACAACCTGTGGCGTAATTAGAAATTTTTCACCAGTGGGGAGAGCGTGTACAATAAATTATCCAACATTTACTAAAACACAATTTTTAATACCTTTTTTTGCTGTTTAAAATTGAATAGTCACGGTTTTTTATCATCTATTGGATAATCTCTAAATTTGTTTTAAAAACAAATAATGAATTTTTTTGACCGTATTTCCTTTGAATTTTAATTACATTTAATCACTGTTCACTAATCACGAATTATAAAAAAAAATTATTTTTAAAATTTAAACTATACTAATAAAGAATATATCTATTTTATTATTTTATCCATTGATGAATAATAGTTAAAAAAAAATGAAATTAAAATTGTACAATATTTTACTTTTACATGCCACAGAAATATAACTACTACCACAATATTCTTTAATTATTTTATGTATACAAAAAAAAATTACTCAACTGTGTACTATAAATAATTACAAATGAATTACGATATGATTAACGCATGAAATAAAGTATCATCGTGGAAACTTAATGAATTAAATTTATAAAATGTTCAGTCGCGGCTCCAGTTCGATTAGATTCGGTTTCCAGCTCTAGAGTATTTGAGAATAGATCCTTGATGAGTTCTGTTTGAAATTGGATTGTAATTATGCGTGGCATAGCAGTTTCATCGATTGAACATATTTTGAAGTTAGATTTAAAATAATTGTTTGAGACGTATCTCCGGTGATTAAGCGAACGCAAATAGATATTACGGAAGACTCGAATGGTTTTATTATTAGAAATTTATGAATTTATATTTTTAAAAAGACTGAAAGGAAAAGCTGCGCGAATTGACCCAATGCCCCAATACCTATATATCTAGTTGCTAATATTGTAATCTTCGCTGTTGCAGTAGATCGGGAGTTATTTTTTTCGTCCGTTTGTCCATAAATAATACCCAATATTGCTCGGTTTTGATTTATGGCGGTTTTTTTTTCCTTTTCGTTCCGTTATATTTATTTTTTACCGATGACAACGACGACGACGCGCGACGGACAAAGTGGCACGAATCGGCCGTTTTGAAATTAGCGAGTCTGGTGGACTAGTTTAGAGAGAGAATGTTTACACAAAATGTAAGACTGTCACTGTCTGTCTGTCTCGGATGTCGATATCCGTCAATTTTTTACTCGCCGTGTCCACTATATACTACCATTGCGAAATAATCGTAAATATTTTAAATATTTCGTAAACATTTTTACATTGCTATATTTATTCTCCAAGGGAATCGTTTATAGAATCTAAAATATTGTTCATAATGAACAAACGTAAGAACATAAACATATAGATTCATATTAGGTTTATATTAGGCTAAATCCCCTATCTAGAATGTTTTTAAGTCACGGAAGGTTTAGTCGATCCGACAGCATTTCTTAGCCAAGTGTATTCTTTACAAAATTGTTTTCATCAATATTTTGTCAAATTAACAGTTGTCAACTATCAACAGTAATAACAAATAAATATACATTTATTGTTGGTTTTAGAAATTGCCTATACATATATTTGGATAATTTGACACTACAACCAGAAAAATATTAACAGTTCAAGTTGAAGTAGTAAAACATGAATGGTATTGTTGGTAAATATGCTTACGGTATGAAAAGATTCTATAAATGGCGATCAAGCACAACGACAAAATGTCAACGAAATAAGATTCGCTTTCGGGAATACGGTTTGTAAAACAAAAGAAAAAAACGAAACCCGACCGAACCCAGTTATTATGTTTTAATAATATTAACTAGATCACTTTCCGCGCGGAGATTTGAACACGAAAATGCCCGGTCGGAAAATATAAAAAATCGACAACTGCTGCACGGTGTTCGCAGCCGAGGGGCGATAATTTCCTGAACGTTTATAAGTATTATAGGCTGCGGCTGCGAAAGAAGTTCCGTGCCATTTAACCGTCGTGACTTCCTTGCGGAGGAAGTATAGCCGCCTATAGCCGCGCACGCCCACTCGAACTTGGACGTTAGCTACGTGAATAGCCTACCGGGAAGATATAATGGGACTATACGCAGACAAATTACCCTCAAAGTCTGTCATAAACATTCGGCGCCCATAATTTAGATATTTCCAGCGGACGCGGTCGTCGAGAAAGGGTCGAGTTTTAGACGATGGCACACTCGGTGTGCTCCGTGCAGTCATTCGCGCCCGGAGGGGAAGCGACTGAATGTTTTATAATATTTTCTCCTCCAGACTAACGCCCATTCACATATCTACATACGTATTCATATACGTATAGTGGTTTATATTATAAAATATGCGTGCACGAATCTCTCGGTCATTATCAGTTGTGGTCCGGTCTGTCACCGTCGATTTCGCACCGTTTCACACTTCTCTAATCGAGTGTACGTTCGGAAGCGTTTAAACGAGTGCTCAAAGCGAAATGGCATTTTGTTTTCATTTTTTTGGTTTAATCCGAGTGATATTCGGGCGTTATTCCTTTATAAATAGAAATGAAATACTATCGACAAGAAAATATAATGTAACTAATTTGGTCATGAATTTTATACATTTATTATACAAAATAAATTCTGGCTATTTAAACCTACATCAATTTTGTTAAAGTTTTAGAGTATAATGAAGAAGCTATATTATAGAGTTTTACAAAGATGTATTTGTGTCTTTTTTATAAAACACTTACGGTTAATAAATACTCTGATTTGTTCATGTCTTACCTTAAAATATTCGTCTGGTGGTACGGTACTTTGTTTGAAATATTTATCGAATTTTTCAATAGTTCGACCCATATAGCATGTCCTTTTTTTATCATTTGATTCTTATATATTTGAGATTTTTGACACTTTTACTTAATTATATATAAAAAAAAATTTGTTTAAAAAATATATTGAAGTGTTAATAAGTTTTATTTACACAACTACTTAGTTTTGGCTTACGCCATCATCAGTTTGCTGATAAACAATATTATTTAATGGTTTACATAAAACAATTTAAAAAAAAAAGAAACAATATTAATTTTAAAATAAAAATAAACATAATCGTTATAATATCATACAAGTGTGTGCATATTTTTTATAACAAAACAATTATAGCGGAGAAATTTTAAATTTTTTATGTATATAGTTTGAGTTTTGTCGATTTCTGGCATCTACCTATTTGGCAACAGGAAAAGTAATACGACTACGTATACTTCGCTCAGAATAGGTTGTTTGTTTTTAATGATTCATCATCGTTGCATCCGTAACTAAATTACAATTTATACAGGTACCCCATGAAGGTCTACTCATCGTAATATCTCCGGAGATAATACAAATAACTAAAAAATACATAAGTATATAAAAATGGATGCAAAACGCACCATTTCCAAAAATTATAGCGTTTTAAATTTGTTTCATTTTATAATGCATTGTATTAAACATAACAGTTCAAATATCTGTATATGTTCTTTGTTTTTCATATTTTACAAGTTGTCAACAAAAATTATATGAACAAATTTAATTTACATCTATGTTACTTAATTTATTATTCGCGCCAAAAATCTGTGATACTCTTGAATATGACAAAAGTTCTCCATTATAACCATTATAAACCATTCTAAATATGTTGTTTCTTTAACCTAGATTTTTTTTTTTTCAAATTTAAGTAGTAGTTAATTAAAACATGTAATATATTTTATAAGTAATCACTAATCAATTTAATTTAATATTCTAGGTTTTTTTTTCATTTAAATGTTTATTTAGTTTAAGTATGTTAAGTTATTTACTTTAAAATAAATATTTTATAATATACCAAAATACTACACCTAAAATATGGAAACATACTTTCTAATACGGTTATAAATATTAATTAGATAAACAGATTTTAATATATTTTTGACATTTTTCCTAATACTCGTATATCACGAAAGTTAAATCCACAGCAGAAAATGGCTGCTCCTGAAAAATAGGTGAAATCCCGATGGTACGTTATATGCATTATATACCCCATAAATATGTGTAGTCCTTATCCCTGTGAGTAATATAAAAAAAAAAAAACCAGACTTTATACATCTTTATTATTTCAGAAGATGGGTATATCTCCGTGGTAAAATCCGTATCCTACCTTCCCAACTCCCCGCCGGCGACCACGGTGACTTACCGGTTTTTTGTATTATTATTTGTAATTAATACGATTTCAGAAAATACGCAAAGTAACCGCACTTGTATATACATATGTATAGCGAAACTCTATTTCTATAATTCTTTTCCGTTCGCGGGGGCAATATTACAACAAAACGCACTACTCGTCATCGCAGTCGTCGGCTAATTAGCAAGAATACCGTGTACCCCAGCGACTCCGACGACATTAAACACCGATGCAGCCGAGCAGCAGTAATGATATAATATTATGATATCATCGTATACCACGTTAAAAAAAAAAAAGACTTTCCGAGGAAACGCGAAACTCCTCTCGCGCAGAAACGCTATCTGACGTTTAATTTGCCGCGACGAGCATGCGCCACTGCGCTTTATTTCGTCTCTTTTTATTACCGCCGTCGTCGCATAAGCTTATCCGGCCGACGAAAAATATTCGTTTGCTGAGGACGTGCGTGTTATCTTATACCGCTACCCCGCCCCCTCCCACTACCGGGGCTCGGGCAAGTTTCTCTGGTTTTCGTCAAAGAAAACGCGAATGGGATTTTTCTTTTGGTGAATTTGGCCCGCCGTTTTACCAGCAATCTCCCAGAAATTCGCAAGCCCATTCGCGCAAACATTTTCGATTATTATCCCGAACCATCGCTCACAACGAACTTTCGAACGAAATATTAAAGTTTTTTGCGTAACAATACACAGCGTTTTTTTCAAATTTCGGTGTGGCGGATTTGAACCCCTAAAAAAATCCTTTTGTACACGTCTGCGACGGGTATACCACGAATAATACTGACATAAAAAAAATTCGAATATTCCATTTTTTTTTTATTATTATTATTATTATTTTTTTTTTTTTGCTGCATTGAAGTTTTTTACACTAACCTGACAGAGAACGATGATAGGGTGATAGGGGAAAGTATATAAGTTATAACTTTCGGGTATACGTATATAAGATCGCACAGGTGCCCGTATACTCGCCTTTTGTACACGTCTGTGACGGGTATACCACGAATAATACTGACATAAAAAAAAATTCGAATATTCCATTTTTTTTTTTATTATTATTATTATTATTTTTTTTTTTTTTGTCCTCCGGCTAGAGACATCAAGTACCCCTCGCGGCAGACACACTACGGTATTTATTTTTTATATAAAAAAAAAACTTAAAAACTACTTATCCCCGTTAGATTCCGCGGCTACTGACGTTTAATGCGACTATCGCCGTGTCGTGAGACGCCTTCATTAACCATTCGTTTCGGCGGCACGTTTAGCTCCCATAGGACTTTGATAATAATACTAATAGTAATAATACTTATTGCTCGTGTGACCTCTCCCACGAACTATTTTCCTCTCCCGTACGTGCCTAAACGAAGCATATACACTGCATCCTATATTCGTTAAAATTAAAGTGTTTGTGCGTGTGTGCGTGTGCTGCACACCGTAATCAAAATACAATATAATAATCCGTTTTTATAGTGTTCTTTTTTTTTCTGAAACCGAGCAAAGCGCGATCCTCCGCTTCTTCTCCCGTCTCCGTCGGCATTCGGATTTAGCGCATACCATCTCCTGCGCCGCACATATGTTCCGGCAAATCTCCTACTAAGCCCGCAGAGCCGTTTCGTTATTCGTCCGAGATCGAGAAAATCACTCTCGGGGGAAAATAACCGCACGCCGCTCGCTGGTTTTTGCGAATAATACACCAGTGTGTAATATATACACACATAGCTACAATAGCTATCGTATTATCGTATTACATAGCTATACGGACTGCCTTATATCGAGGTGATTGTCTTATCGCGAACTCTTAGCGATTATCTGTATACGGAGATTATGCGATTGATTTAATGGTTTTTCATATTATCGTTAGAATCGTGTACAGCGGCGAATAAATAAATCCAATAGAACAGCCGCTTCGCGACCAAATCAAGTCAGTGGATCATAGATTCGAAAGTGGACGTATGTGTATCTACTGTTAAAGCATGGGAACGCCTAGTAACCAGCTCAGTTACAGCACCTGTGGGACTTAGTTTATATGAAGTTGTTTCTTTTGAAATTTTGCTCTTCATGGATTGCTGTACGCGTGACTGTAAACCATACGGTGATTTTCGAATGACAACCCGTATTTTTCAATTTCGATTCAATAGTAGATTCAACACTGCAGCTACAATATCGTATACGCGACGTTTAAAATAATATTTCGAAAAATGTCAGGGAAAAAAATGTTTCTTCTTCTCCAAACTTTGTTATTACAATATTATAACATTTTTGTTTTTGTTAGAAAATCAAATACTGATTAAGTATGTTAAAGGGAAACATTTAAAGAATATTATAATGAATGTGAAAAAAACCAAAATCGAATTTATTCGCAATCTCCGTATATAGTTAATCCACCGATGGTTGATGGTGCACGATATAAAATAATCACACTGTTTGAACGTTGTTTTTTTTTTGGTGCGCGTCCAACACGTATTATAATAATATTATTGTCCGATTGATTTTTCACGGAATCCTTTTAAATTCAATATACGGATACTGTCGATTTCGACCATAAATAACCAGTAACTCTGTCGCGTTTACCGTGTTTTTCTCACATGAATTATCGGCGTGACGCACTTATTAATTCGTTATAAGGACCTGAAGAAACCGCGGTCGTTGCCGATTGTGGTGATTTAAATCGATGAAACAACAAAAATATGTCCAATATGCGTGTAAGCAATTTTAACGAAATGTCAAGAAAAACAAAAATAATAATTTATATTATAGTTCGAAAATATTCAAATTCACTTTTGAATTGATCATTGACGAGTAGTTCCGTGCCATTGTCACTATTATTTTATGTGAAACAGCAATATTTGTTCGAAAAAATCGCGTTCACGCACAACGAAAACAATTACCCTTCAAAATGTGTATGTATTATAAATATTTGTTATAATATAATATATTATAGTATATACAGGATGTTTCGGAAATGAACGAGGACAATATTTCTTTCGTTAAATCAGCGGCAACATTTTTTTGTAAAAACTGATGTTTCACTAATCGTCTACAAGACCCATATTCAAAAATATTATTCTCTTTCTGTTTCAAAGAACAATCTTTTCTCTAAAATCAATAGGTCGGCGGATTACTCGTTAATCATTATTATTATTACTATCGTTATTTGGGTTTATTTATATAATTTATATCTCTCTCTATATATATACATATATATATCCTGTTATATAACGACCAATCCTCTAGATATTTCCGTCCATCAATATCTTTTTTACTAAGTCTTCCCACATCCTACTCGGTCTTGAGTTCTGTTCCGGCATTGTCCGTACTATAGAAATAGCAGGTTTTTGTTTCTTTTCACTTGTACAGTTTATCGCGGTGTTTCTTTTTCTTTTCTTTTTTTTTTTTTTTTTTGATGATCTCTAAAATATATTAGTTTCCCTAAACTTTATGTGCGTCTGTAACTCTCCGTCTGCATGTATGTACTGCCGCGTTTACGCGGATTCGGTGGTGCACATTAACCGGGTTCGTGTTTAATTACGCTTGCGCGTAAACGCGCGTTTTATACGCATTGTGGTAATGCGCGTTGAAATTTGTATTTGATTTATTCAATAAACTCGAACTTTGGTATTAAGAAACGCACGTAAAACGCGTAAACGTCCAATTAATAATTAATTGGATTATTTATATTTCTGGCAGAAATTGAATATCAAAATAAAAATAAAAATATTATTGATATACACGTACACGTACGTATGTACGAATTACGCATTTTGTTTTGTACGAGTTTAACACGCCGATATTCGAGAACTGAGATGTTTATAAGCCCGCGCACTCCTATACGCATTAACCGTAAGATTATATTTACCACGTATTGGTTTGGTGCGTGTTTAGTGACTACGCAAATAAACGTGATACAGGTGTAACTCGTAAATTAATATTGGAATAAAAATCGATACGCTCGAACCATCGTTACCCGATTATTTTGCGGTCAATTATTTACCGGTCGTACAATGCTCCGGTGTAATCGGTATTGATTATACCTACCGTATTCCCCGTTGTAGAATTAAATATAATAATAATAATACGAAAATTAATTGGTCGAACGGAGTAGAGGTAATGTGCGTTTCGTTCGGTCTGATTAATGTACGCGATTATAATAAAAACCGTAAACGACAACAATGCGCGATAAAAATATTTTTTTTTTTTTTCAACAAACCACTCGTGTATGATCGTCATAATAATATATATGTTATATTATCGTGCAGCGTTCCTATACACTCGACCGAACATCGGTATAGTACTTTAAGTACGATATAGGATAACCAACGTTGTTGTTGTTGTTGTTGTTGTTGATGATGTTGTACGAAGAATAATGCGCTTGGGATTTCTTTTTTTTTTATTCCGTTGGAATAATTGGCAGGAAATTTGAAAAAAAAAAATAATAATAATAATAAATAAATCGTACATACCGTTAATAGTACGTATAATTACGGGTAAATTATCATCATGGGGTCGTAAAATAAAAACGTAAATAAAAAAAAAACACCAGCGCGTGTCGATTGTGTATACATACGAGTGTATCGTCATATATTCCCGTCAAGTTCAGCTTTTCAATAATTGTTTCTGCTAATAAAAAAAAAAATATAAACAACCGTGTTATCGTCCCTCGCCACGCCGATACTCGTGTCAGAACCACAATAATGATATTATCGTAAATACATAACATATCATTGGACAGCAACGATGAATACACAGTACACACGTTCCGTCCAGAAATTTAATTATTCCGTGACCGTTAAAAACGATGGGCCCGACAAATCGACCGTTTCCGCATTGTTCGACCGTCATTTACACGGGTCGCAACGGCGTATAGGTAGAATTTATCAATGGGGGGAACAAACCCAGAATTGCATGCGTTTGCCTGCATTACGGTTAATTTCCTTAATTAAGTTTTTTTTTTTTTTTTTTTTTTTAAAATACTGATACTGCTAATGGGTGCGCCACTGTTTTAGGAAAGAAGTTGAAACGGAAGACGCGTATAGAACAATTTAATTTATGTTTATACGCATCGATAAGCCATTGCCAACGAAAAAGGATTCTGAATGAAGTTTTGTTATTAGTCTATTTTTTCCTAGAAACCCGACAAAATAAAAACGAAAACAAAACATTATTAATTTTTTCCCATTTATTAAGAAAACTACAAAGGAAACGAAAAAACACCTCTTCAATAGAGGCAACTTAATCAAAAATTTTACAAAAAAGTTCTTATAAAAGTTTATAATCGGAACAAGATTTCTGGTAGAATTAAAGTTAATTACAGACGTAAAAAAAAACACATTATTGTTATAAAATTAATGCATTCCTCGCTTCTCTTAAAATTTAATAATAATTGTTTTATTCAATCATTATGACTTGATCTTCTGAATGGGTTCATATAGAAAACATTGCGAACGCAATTAGAATTTCCAAAAACGAATCCAATAGAAAAGTAGATAAATGTCAATAAAAGCAAAACAATGTACTAATTGAGAACGATGAAGATCCCAAAAAATTTCCAAGGCAATTTATAAAAAGATTTTAAGATTTTAAGCATCTATAGGTGCAAAATTGCCAACATTAAGTACGGAAAATGACTGGACCTTCAGTCAGTCAGACGAACATTCGTATGAATAAATTGTTATAATTTTATTTTTATATTTATAAGTTTTTAAATTTGTAAACGGTAGTGATAGGTATATATAAATTTAAGAAACTATTGTCTTCTTTCAAGCACAGGCTTTTGTAGAAAAATTTGTTCGCTTTTTTGTTATTTTTGTTAAATTGTGATTGTTATAAAATAACAATAAAATCTGTACGTCAATAAATGTATCTATTATCTATAAAAATTTTTAAAAAAAAAACCGATAAAAACATTTTACATAGAGAAAATATTTCCAATCTAAATATTAGTCTAGAGAAACTTAAATAAGGCAGAAAGGAAACTGAAGACGTTTGAGAGCAAAATTTTAAGAACAATTTGCGCGGCCCTGTTTAATTAATTGTCAAAGAGAATTCAATAGGAAGTTTTATGGCACGGTAAACTTGGCACTATAGTTTACTAACTTCTATTTGATTATAGTTTTATTAGAGGACACGGATTAAAATTATTAAGCCGTACAATTAGGAGAGAAGAAACTGATTGTTATATCAAATCAGCGCTAAATTTAGATATCTCGGGAGCATTGTCGTCACGGTAGATCCCTTTTAAGACGGTTTGACGTTCTCGAAGACAATCAAAAGAATCCTGGACTTTAAAACTGGAGATGCTATTCATGGTCTTAGACAGACCGGGATGTTGTTTCGGTGACGAAAATGTTTAAAAAGTTGTAAAAATCAGAAGAGGGATAAGTGAAAAAAAATCAAATTTGCTTGAAATATCTGTAAAAGAATCATCACGTATACGTTTTAAAGTGTGACGGGGAGACAGGGCGAAAATACGACGCCCGTAAAAAAAAAAAAATAGAATGTATAATTTGTAAACCATTTTTCGTCGACGATAGGACGACGACGTAATAATAAATCATCGTTTTGACACGTTTTCGTGACACCTTCATTAAGTTTTTTGGTTACTTTTTCGTCACCGTGCAAATGAAAAAAAAAGAGAAAATCGTTCGGTAGGTGTATCTTTTTTTTCGGTTTTATTTTTGTTTTTTTTTTTTTTATATATATCGTTTCACTGTCCCTCGCCGAAATCGACCCCTCGTCGACTTATACGCGCGCGTCGTAATAATGAGTGGCGGCGGCCACGTATAAAAGTCACCATCCCTTAGCGTTTCGGAAACGGCGCGAGGAAATCGAATTTCGG
Organism: Cinara cedri; assembly: GCA_902439185.1. Taxonomy (NCBI): domain Eukaryota; kingdom Metazoa; phylum Arthropoda; class Insecta; order Hemiptera; family Aphididae; genus Cinara; species Cinara cedri. Next base: position 65,578 of record CABPRJ010000952.1, on the reverse strand, counting down.
TTCGTTTTATCATGTCAATGCTTTCCGCCGCCGGGTAATCTCACCGTAAACGCACCTGAGACGGATTTCAACCCCCCGTTTGTCGGAAGCGAACAAATATAAAACGGGTCGTCGTTGTAGCGGGGAAAATTTCGAATTCCGTCTATACTTTGGCCTCCCGACGACAAGCGCGCCGCGTACACGCGGTATTTGCATTAAAACGTCGCCGTCGGAGGGGAACGAACGTATCGGATTAATACACCTGTGAAACTCGCTCCGTCGTATTTCCGCCCCTCGTTTTTATTCCACTCCGTCACCCCGAAAATCTGTTGACGGGGTACTAACCTACGTGTATGTAAACGCGTGTCGGTAAAAAGATATCTGCCGGTTAGTGAAAACCCAATGGTTGGAAGTAGCGCGCTATTTGTAGCGTACATCGAGCGTCGTTATCATTGTTGTAGCCATGCTGCTATCGCGAGGCTTTACTTTGGTATTTCTCATAATATGAAAACGGCCCAATTTCGATTGCTCAACCAGAACACAAAATCGATGACTTGTAATCGAGTAAGGTTCACTACTCAATGGGACGATGTCTAATTAGGAATTGATGCGATAATATTATACATTTTAAAAATTAATATTTAGGGCATAACTGACAAAATAAAAATTATGTCTTTTTAAGTCGAAAATGGTAGCGCAATGCTTTTAAAAAAGGTAATTTCGTAGTGTCCTACATTCATAAAAGAGTAGCAATGGTTGCGGGTATATCTTTATTTTTAGAAATTTTTAGCTACGTTAAATGTAGTGGTTTCCTACGACTGGTGAACGCCGAATCTTCACGCCGTTCGTTGAAAGATGCGAGTTTTCCGCCCGGCGTGGTACATTTATTATTTGTCCGAAACGGTTTTCTGAAAAAAATAAAATGAGAAATGTCTACAAAAACTGATCTGCCCGACGAAGATACGGGTTTTTATAACGAATCGAGAGCTATTTTCGATTTGCGAAACGAATCTCCTATCCGGAATTTCCTTTTTTTTTTCACTCGTTCGCAAATCATTGTCCCGACGTGGTTTACGGTTCCAGGCGGATTTCGACAAGAGATTTTATCCCTTTGTTTTACTGGCGGACGTCACGTTTCGTCCGTCGTCGTCGTAAAAGCTTCTCCGCCGCGCGCGCACCGTTATCGGAAATTACTACCGCCGTCTAGGACACGGCGTTTAAACTGTCGGATTTTTTTTCTCCCCCCCCCCCCCCCCCCCGCGAAACGTTCCGGACCCAACTGATATTATATATAGGACCTCGGGGCCGACGAAATTCGCCAATGACACGATCGCAACAACAACAACAACAACAACCATAACAACAAAACAATACTACACACACAGCTCCCGGCAAAACTCGCCGCTGGGGAAAACGACCGAACGGGTCGAATAGAACATTCGAAAGCTCGTAAAATATTTTATTATAAATATATATACGGATCGGAAATTTGTATTTATTATTTTTTTTTTTCTGAAAACAGTGCGGTCCAGCGATGTACCGTTATACTGACGAACGACGATTTACTGTCATTTTCCTCAGGCTGAGCAGTTTTCGTTTTCGTCTAGCTTATTTTTGGATGTTGAGAATACAAACGACGCGTATTTCGCGTAAAAACTATTAGCTCTTTTTTTTTTTCAATTTATGACGTAAAAATATATTACATAATATAAGTTTAATACATTTTGAGAAACTTTGTCCCTCTACTACCGCTCAAAACGAAATCCTATATAGATACGCCATCGCTGGGACGGTGTTGTTGTTTATGAAATAAATACATAACGACGTGGAAAACACGTCTGGAAAATACATTACATTATTTTTTTTATTATGCTAATCGCACAGGTCGAGTGTCTTAATTTTTCTCTTATCCACTTACGAGGTATATACACGACTTAGACATAGCGTGGCGCGTATAGTGTCGGATTACGAGGTTTGCGTGTATACACATATAAAATATTAAACAATTCACCTAACGTGTTACAAAAAAAAAAAAAGTTTCTAGACGCGAGCCTTTTTAAAATATGTAATGTTTAGCGTGTCGACGAGAAAACTTTCCCGCGCTGCTACACGGATGACTTAAAATTCGCTCTCGACACACTCGTCGCACATACGTGTATTATGTCTTGAAAATACTCTTCTTTTTCAGTGTTTTGGCAGACACGACAGTCTCAATTGTGACTTTTAATCTTCCCCAAAAGCCGTGACTGATGTGTTACTAGATCGTATGCTAACTTTTGTAGATCATTTTCATCACAAGCAAGATTTTGCTCTCGTGAGGAAAGGTTTAAGGCGTTATATTCTCTTCTTGACTTTTTTTTCAGATTCTGTCGAAGCGAGGAGAACGTAATAGTTTTACTATTTAATTATATTTTCTGTATACTTGCCTGTAAACAGCATTTATAATCTTGACATTTTCTTGAAGTATTTTTTATCAAGTTGGTACATTTGAAGTTCATTTTTAGATTTCCCTTGTAATATTTTAATAAATAAAAAAATCGTCAATTTACATATAATTCTTATTGATTTCTGGATTACCTAGGCGACAGATAATATTTTGCTCAGAATTTTTTATCCATTAGATATAAATTAAGCTAATATAGTAAAATTCTCACTTCTAACTCCCCTTCTAAAACAGTGACGGTATCGGCCTTTTTTTCTTTTTTAACTTAATTATCATATTTAACAAAATAATATTTTATTATCTTCTATTACTTGTAATAATGCAGATGAATTACTCTTTGAAGAAGTATAAATACCGAGTATTGTACCAATTTCTACCTGAAAATATGTTTGATCATTTTATACCTATATTATAACAAGTTATATCCAGATAACCCTTCCCTATGTAAAAATGCTCAGCTCGCAACTGATCATAAAAGGTCCTTATTAAAAGACATTGTACGATAAATTATTGTATAAATGATAGTCTGTATTTCACCATCACATTCGCGGTCAGCGGTCAGCTTCTTCTCCAATAATATTACGTTCACTAATTGTCAAAGTGCGATTTTGCATCGTCCGTCTCTCGTTCTTAAGTGATTCGGCATCTTTCGCACACCCTCCTTTCCCTCCACCGTAATTTTTTAGCATTTAGCATTAAACAGCACTTCTATTTTTTTTTTATTTTTTTTTTTTTTTAAGAAGCGCTACCTAAAGAATAATAATATAATTTTTATGCTATTGGATTTTTTTAATTGAAAGTTTTGATGACATCACTAAGACACCGCTGTTACCGTCAAGTCAACTCGTCATCGTCTATTCGCTTTTTCGTAAATAATATTCTTTCATCAGGAAAATTTGTTTCCATTTCCGCACATAAATACAGACGACCAAAACGCATAGTATTATTATTAGGTATTTGTTATAATTCAGCCAAATATTTGTTATTTCATTCTATAACCGTGAAACGCGGGTAACTGCCAAAAAAAAAAAAAACAAATTCGTAACAATATCGTATATTACGTTCAGTTTTTTTTTTCATCTTACAAATTTTCGATATTTTTATAAATCGTACTTTTTCGTGACAGAAAAATAAAAACGTTGATACATGCAATATTATTCGATTCGATATTTCTCTCTCTCTGTAGCCCCGACTGAGTCCTATATTATACATTCGATTATATAGTAAAAACGGGCTACGAATTATTATTACGTCCGGTGACCCGATACCCTGACAACGCGCGTACACCTCGTCTCGTGTTACATAGCTACCTGTGTATTTTATTTATTTTTCATTTTTAAAATAGATAACTGAACGCTGAACTTCGTGTGCCGAGCAACTCCCCCCCCCATAACGGCAAATAGCATTTTACAAAATAATACAATTATGGGCACATAACAGAAGTCTAGAAAATTATTCGATAGAATAGTCATCATATTTCCGTAATCGTATGTTCTTTAAAGCTTTTTTTAGATTCTTAGCAAAGCAAGGAACATATAAGTTTTACTATTTGATGTTTTTTTTTTCATTTTTTGTTCCTATAAAAAAACTTTAACTAAAAATCTGTTTCCGATCAAATATTTTTTTAGAAATTTCTTTTGAGATTTTTTATTCAGTTGGCGCATTGAAGAGGTAATATTTTGATTTTTCTTATAGTTTTCTATAGCGACTTATCTATCGATTTTTTAAGTTAATATCTGATCGACACAAGTCGACTAATAATATAAAGTTACTCTGCTAGTTTATCTTTACATACAAGTATAAATTAAACCACTCTATGCATCCTCTTTAACGTACTTCTTAAAATGTATCAACAAATGTTGAAACGATTCTGTTCGAAAATTTACCTAGTGAAATACATACCATAAAAAAACTGACACTATATAGTTAAACAATTTACTTATCTGTTTCAAGAAAAATATGCCATAGTAATAATAATAGTTATAATGTAATCTTCGAATTCGAATAAAAGCTATTTTAAAATCGCCACTTCGAGTATTTACTTTAATCTGTAATAATCAAGGACTATTCGAATCTAAACGGTAGTATAAATATTTCAATTTATTTACCACAACAAAATGATCAAATAAAATTTAAAAATAACAAACGGCAAATGAAATGTAATTATTATGATATTATTTACAAATAAATTGATACAAATTTTATCGCTGTTATCAATTATTATTATTTTATTCAATATCATTAGGTAGGTAATATTATAATAAGTATAAAAGTTCATAGTTCGCGGACTATTATAAGGTTAAAGTGTCGTTTCATAACGAGATGAGTTCTTACGTCGATTAATGCAAATGCTAAACACATTGTCGATCCAAGTACCACGCAATAAAAACAATTGTCGTAATGAATACAAATGCTAATTAAATACTATTTAAACATTGCATAAAAATGTATTACGTGTAGATAAAATATCATAACAAAAGTAATGTTAAAACAAAATTGTATATTATTATTTGTTGCGATTACCTTATTTTTTTACTATAGGTACCTACTCATCTAATCGAATTTCATTAAATAGTCGTTTCCGGGACTTTGAGAGGAGAAGGGATGGATGAAGTTCAATTTACATTTCAAGCCAATCGTACCTATTTTTCGCGTGTTATTTTAATAGTTCAATACGCGTTTTCAGCCATTCTTAAGAGATTTATCCGTTTTCCAAAGGGTGACAATTAATTTAAAAACTACACAAATGACGAGTAGTGGAAAACACGATCCAATCAATAACGTTCGAAAGAAGAGCTTTTACCGATTGAAGTACAAACAAGTGTACATAAAACGAACTAAATATAGAAATTTCTGAAAAAGTTTAGACGTTTGGATTAGTACTCCTTTAAAATAAAAACCAATAGACCAAAAGTGGCATGGAGCACCGTCGTCCTTGCTTCCCTTAAATCCGCTGTCTGCCGGCAAGATTATGTAAACATCTTGATGTATTTAATGTACACAGTGTATCGACCACTCTGTCTTTTGAGGTACGTTTTCGTAGTGATAAGTCACCGGTTTCGGCGTGCGCACATAATTATTGTCTAGGGCAACGCAAATTTATTAATGTCGCGTTACCCTTAAAGATTTTCACGCTGCACCATGTCCTTAAAGACACCGACGTGAATCCATTAAGCCTTTGACCCGTCGTCTTTTGACGCGGGAGAAAGTTACAGCATCGCGACCTAACGATCAAACTTTGAACACATTATAATAATATGACAACTTTGAGCCGGAAGCCTGTTTCCGTTTTCTCCACTTTGCCCCACGGATTTCGCTTATAACATATATATATACACGTACATCAACATCCCTTCTCCGCTCCCATCCTATTTGTTCGACTTATTTATTTATCATTTTCCATCTTCCCCAACTAAGGGTTTAAATCTACACGAAAGCTTCTCTAAAACTATACACGTGCACACGAGAATTTACAAGGTATTTTTTTTTTTTTTTGCTAAATCGTGATCCAGCGATTAACCATATAAAATTGATTTTGATTGAAAATGAATAATAAAATATTATATTACAAGACCATCAAAAATTCCTTATTTTGTATTTAAGTCAATTTTTACTTTTTTTTATTGTAATATTTAATGGAATCTTTAAAAATGATCAAATAAAGTTTTAACACAAAGTGATATGAAACGTTGCAATCACCTCTATAGTACCTGTATGTGATTATTGTCTATTCAATTAGAAATGTAATGTTTCAGTGTTTGATTTTTTTAATATTAAGTATATTTTAGTCTATTATTAGTGATTATTTAAAGGGCCTTGTGAGCTGCTTTTGTAGAATTTGCATTTGTAAGCACCATATAAATCAAATAATTTATCCGTTAACAAAAAACTATATAATAATAAACTTATGTCGAAGAATATGTTAATATCGTATTACATCTACTACGAGTGTGATGTGGTTGGCTTTTTATTTCAAAATTATGTCGAACTTTTCTTTTATTTTCTTTTATCTTATTTTTTTTTTTTTTTTACTCAGGTACCTACTTCGAATATCGAATTTATTATCATCAAAAGCGTAGCTATTGAGGGCGTATAAGTCTTGCGAAAGTGCTACAACACTGCCTATACATATATATACATATATATGTATATATGTACACGTAGTATTCCTATACGGTAAAAAGTACTACCTTTGAATTGCCGCATGACAATAGCTTTTTAAAGAACGCTCTCAAGAGCCGCTGGAAAATCGAATCACTATTTGGAATATTGATTTCTTTTTTTATGGTCTTTTTTTTCCTGTTTTTTGTTTTTTGCTTAGGAGCAAAATAATTGACGCGGTATTAATTTAATTAAAATTTTAACAAAGAAAACTTTCCTGGACTCTGAGTCAATTCCCGAACGATCGGTGTTCATATACTAATTATAATTAGGTATTACCTGTATAAGAATATAATAGAAGTATTGAATTTTTTACTGAAAAGAAGTTATTAATAAATAATTGTGAAATTTAAAACACTATATTAATAAAAATTTTATCTCTGAAATGTGTAAAATATGTAAAAATAATCATACCAAAAATGAATTTTAGTTGAAACTCGTTAAAATATCTAAAAAAGTGGATTACTGGCAGAAAGTGAAAATTAAAAAAAAAAAAAAAACGATTATAATAAAACCGATAAACTCGCTCTTCTTCGAATCTAAAATATTAAAAGGAAATTCGCGTAAAACAATACATTTTTTTAAGATTCATGGCACTTAAACTGTAAAATATATGCATTTGTAAATTAAAAAAATTATAAAATATGTAGTAGTTTTAGTTTACAAAACACCAAAATATGCACAACAAAATGTATTTTACCTTAAGTATTTAATTTTTATGAATTTTTTTTAAATTTTACATATTAATTTACAACAAAAGCGTTACAGTGGTATATAATAGTTGTTTTAATTTGTTCAAATTTAATGCTTTTTTGCTTTATATTTCGTTATTAATTTAAATTATTTTTAAAAAAGTTTGATATTGTACTGAAATATGCATTTATATTCTTAAAATCATAAAGTATGTACATTTAAAACACAAAACCATGAAATTGACAAAACTGCGCAAAATAGAAATTGATTTGAATAAACAGAAAAATATTACGAAATATTTCATAAATATCCGAACCCTAGTTAGTATAGTAATGAAAAATAATTTTACATTTTTTTTTTTATTATATTATTTTTTATCTCAAAGGAATGTTTTTTCCCCCATTAATAACAATAATAACGTCATCGTCGTTCGGTAAAAATTGAAATAAATAAAACGGTCGACTTGATAGTACCTATATATTACTCACAAATCATTTAAAATATACCTATATTTGAAACGGAAAATATTTTTTTTTAATTTTCGATTGTAAATATAATTATAAATAAATCTATAAAAAAAGAAAATGTGTACATCCGTGAGCAACTTCTCCGTTACTAGACGACTTTTCGTCGTGAAAATATTTCATTTATGTTTTAAAATTGATCTAAAATACTTATGGTTGAAAGAGTTTTATTATATTTTAGCCTTTAGTGGTGTTTTACGCCCGGTATTTCCTGTAAAAACTTACTTAAATTTGAACGTAAAGATTTTTAGTTAGGGCCTATAAATTTGACACCCCCAAAAGCCAAATTAATGATACCTATACTACTCTTGTACAACATTTTCACTCCGGGCTTTATTTGAAGACCTGTAGGGACGACACAGGGAAATTCATTATGTATATTTATATCATTTCAATACACCAACAAAACCACATTATATTTCTCAAGTTTTTGGTTCAGAAAAATTAAGTTTCTAAAAATCGTGGGAAAAAATTGTATATATTATGTATTATAACTGGTACAAAACGGTGCAAATATGAAAAAAAAGATTTTTTTTTTTTTTCGTTCTTTTAACTTAGTCGTCCAGGCAATACATTTTAAATTGATTAAATAAAAATAAAATATTTCGCTTTCCAATTAAAACAACGTCCGTTGAGTTTGGTATCAAGAAATCGTTTATTTAATTGAATTTTGATTTTTTTTTTTTTTAAGTGCGACCGAAACCCGGTTTTAAAACGCAGCACAATAAATCTATTCGACAATATTTGCAAACGTGAGTGTTTACCGTTTATTGTGACGAGGAGGGGGTGTTCATTTCAAATAAATTTAATTAATAATTTTGTCATGTGATATTATTAGTTTTCGACAAATATTGATTTTCGGTTAAAAATTATTTATAACTGTAATTAAAAAGGCCCCTCTAAAACGTCGCGTTTAATACTTATATTTACGAGCGTCTCCTAAACGCTTAAGTTTAGTAATTATCGAAGGTTCTTTTTTTTTTTACACTTTCCACTTTACGGCCGAAAAGATCCCCGATATAAACCGTACGATCGATGAAGCAATTAAAAAAATAAAACCGAGGGCCCAGGAATCGAAAGAAAAATCTAAAATTTAATTTGCAAGAAGGTGAAAAACTCGGAGAAATCCGCGTCCTTGAGACATTATGAGGTTTAAAGGACAAAATTTAAACAGAAAAACCAAACAAATTAGTAAAACCAATACGTACGTCGTTCAAATGTGAATCTAAATCTATATGCTAAATTAACGGGAGCCAGTAGAGAAATTCGTATAAGAACAGCCAACCCTGCAGGTAACTGGGAAAAACTTAGAAGTATATAAATTCATACATAGGGGTTTTAGTAAACAAAATCGTCAATGTACGTAAGGATTACAGGTTAACCAATAACAGAACGCACGCATTATGTTGTCGATTTTGACGCTGTGGCGGTGTTGATGATTACCTTTGACAATTATTTTGTACGCGATCGGCACACCTACTTTAATTCGCTATTAACTATTATCGGATCAATAATAAACACCATGGGAAAATAGGTATGATCGCAGTCGTTTGAATAACCCGCACACCTCGCTTAAATACTTTACCCGTCTGTTATTAGCATTGCCGATAGTAGCGGAGTAATACGACTCGGGCCGTGCGCGAAGCAGTTTCGCGGCCGAAAACGCGGCGCACGTTGTGACGCACGGCTCCCGCCCACCCATCTTCGTCGCGGCGATAAATACGGGCAATTTCATATTATAATACCGATAATCGGTACAACACCCGCGCAGTGCGGTGTTCACACTCGCCGCGTGCTCGGTACACGAGTGCTGCAGTCGAATGAAAAACGCTAATACGAACTCGTTAAACGTCGCGGGCTCTCTCGGGCTCCGCGCGGACCGTAACCGTTGGCGGGGCCCTCGTTCGGGGGCCTTTTTTTTTTTTTAAACGGGCGTTTGCTGGTGCGGCCGGTCGATTTGCGAGTAGATCCGCGCGGTGCGCCTAGCGCGAAACGTCCGACGGACGAGAGACGGACCCGGCCGCGCGAACAATATCAATACAATAATAATATCGGGACGCGGGTTTTCCGAGGGCGCCGGTTGTCGATTGCCGCGCGCGCGGAGCACGTCGAGCAGCCGCCCAAAGGGTTGTGAAATTCCGATGTCGTTCACTACGGTTGTCGATTTACCGACGACGGCGGCGTATACACGCGCGTTATTATTATTATTATTATTATTTCGCGACGAGAGACGGGAGAACGGACGCGGGGCCACCGCCGCCGCCGCCGGAAGTTGATTTCCTGCGAGCGCGCACCGGAACGCGGCCGACGGCGAACTCCGCGACACCGTGCGTATAGTACACATATTTAGTACTTGCGTGTGTGTGTGTGTATATATACATATTATGTTTCCGACAGCGACTGCGAGTGTGATATTTGACGACAAAGCGACGACAGTACCTTCTCGGCAACGTTTATACATATATATGGTACAGGTATCTGCCGGAAATTCGACTTGCGCGAGACTGCGCGGTATCGACAACTGCGGCGCGGTAAACGAATCTTGGGAAAATTTCCAGAGAAGGAGAAAACGGAACCGGGGAGGAAAAAAAAAAAACCGCCGCTACATATTTTATTGAATATGACCGTTATGAAACAGCCCGTGAAAATACGCCGTTGAAAGACGTAGACGAATAAATTCAACTTCGATGATACGATACCCCCCCGCGGGTCTATTCTCACCCTTTCTACGTTTAATAATTATCTAAATAAAGTGTCTACGGAAACTGTACGTGACAATTGTTTTTAGGTTTTTTCATGGTGTTTTTATCCTTGGAAATTTGCTAAATTTGAACGTGTTCTCTTTTTTTTCAATTCGGTTCTATTAAAATATCGTTAGATTTCATTTCCATATCGTATACGAGTATGAGGTATTTTGATTTAAAATCGTTTACTGATCCATTATGAAAAAAAATTAACAAAAAATAATTTTCATACTTATTGGTAAATTTTTTTATCGGGACATTTCAACTATCACGGTTATTGCGTGATCAGATATTTGTATATTCTGCAAACAATAATTTAACAAAATATTCCAAATTTTCCATAATATTTCTAAAAGCTTTTCTCAATATCATATTATCTTTCGCACTTAACTCGTATGACTTTATAAACTGTAACTGATATTTCCCGCCAGACAAAATCCAAGAACCACAAAATTATCAGACCCTTTAGAATATTATATGGGATAATTCGAACTTTACTGGATTCTCTTAATACGAAAATTCGCACATCAACGCAACCAAAACTTCAATGCAAGACGAACTGATGGATACTGCAAATGATGATGTATGAAACTCGACAACTTTCAGTTCGTAACCATTAGGTATATATCAACTCGAACCCCGTTTTCGACGATGATTTTGCGTGCGTATTTTTTCACACGAGTATATATAGTGCCTTCTGCCGCGGTTCAAAGTTAAATAACGCCGTTGGCGAAATCTGGAAAAACTTTTCAAACAACTATACTACCGAATCCATCAGCCCGAACGATTCCGTCGTGGTGCTTTATTATATATAATCTACTCGACTATTTAATACGAATACTGTGTGATGGAAAGAAAGTGTAGAAAAGTTTCGGAACCAAAGTTTCCGAGTTCAAAGATCGCGCAGTTCAAAAACACCTCTCTAGAGGGATGGGTGATGAGAAAACCGTCTTGTTGGCTGCGTGTTTTAATAACATTTTACTCCTTTAATTAATTTCAATAGAAAATTCGTTATATTTACTAATTAAACGTCGACAACACAATATTTTAATATGATATTGGCGTTTCTAACGTCTCACACAGGTATTATTTTAATAATAAATAAAATATTGTAATATTGCCTTCAATTCCGTATACCTACGCGCAGCAGAACCTTGAAGATTTCCCAACCTTCAAATTACAAGCCTTTTTAACAATACATTATGTACTATATTGCACACAGAGAACGGTGAAGAATTTTATTAAAGAATAATTAAAAATGCCTTATCGTTTTATGTAAATTACATGTTTTCGGCACCGTATTTAAAAAATTGTATGCGATATTCTCGTTTGACACGAAAACAAAAAAAAGTTAATCATTTTCATTACCTATTTAGTTAAATATGTTCGATATAAATAAAACAAAAAATATTTCACCTCCACCAAGAATAGTTCTTTTTTCAGTTTTACTAAGATGTGTTTTTTTCTCGGAAAACATTTTTCGGTTAGTAAAAATGCACAGACTTGTCCACTCTAAAAAGATGCCAACCAAATCATACTTTAGTCGACATATCTTTCTAGACTTCTTACGGGTTTTCCAAAAAATTCCAAAAAACCTGATAAAATTAACCTACCGTATTTATTTTTATTGATTTCTTGTTTTACCTATCACATGGTAGCTACAGGCAGAGAAACAAATTCCTATAACTTGTCTACAGTAGATTGCCGAGCAGCGTTCAAAATACATTTTAGAATCCTGTACCTTCCACGTTACTCACCTACAAACTAATAGGCTTACCCGTTGTCCAGTTTTATTTTTTAGATTCTGAGCTAATCGAGGAATGTATATTCATTGGTTTTACTATGTTGTATTTATTTTTTTTTTCTATCTCTGTAAATCATTTTTCTACCAGAAATCTTGAAAACTATTGTACAATTTTTGATCTAGTCGGTGCATCGAAGAGGCAGTTTTCGATTTTTCTCGTAGTTTTCTTAATAAATGGGGAAATAGGCGATTTTGTTTGTTGATCTTTGTGTTACCTTAGCAACAAGGGAATAAAACGACTAATAAAACTCTATTACCTTCCAACTTTTCTCCTAAAAAAGTAGCACAACCGCCGGCAGTATAAAATTTGTCTATTTTTTTTTTCTTTTTTATAATACCGTGTGTTCGGTTTTCGGCTATATTAAATATTGGTCTTGTATTATAAATATATGCGTCATCGTCGGCAGTAATAACTGTCGTTACTTTTTTACGCGCTCGCACGTGCGTTATAAATCGATTATAAAAACCGCAATAATGATCATCCTCCGCTTATATGTTCGCCGGCGTACTTGTTATTATTTTTCCTGTATACGTGTGCACCGCGTGAGGGCCCCTATGACGAAGATAATGATTATTATAGTAAAAAAAAAAAGCTAAAACTCGCCGACCGACAACGAACACGAGTGCGCGAGAGTGGGTTACCGGAAAACAATATTATAAGACGCAAAAAACGTAATAATTCTTCAGTCGTGGCTTGTTATAATAAATGAAATATTACAATATCGATTCTGAGAGTAAAAACGAGTTTAAAGAACGTGTATTTAATATGTTTTTTCGGTTTTTTTTTTCTTTCGGACCTATATTCAAAAACCGCACTCGTATACACAAGAGAAAAAAAACAAATCACCCGACGGTCGTTTTCGAGTACCTGTGCCTATATATTATTGTGTTTGCGAAACGATTCCGTCAGATAATAGTCTTATTATTATTATTATTATTATTATATAAAACGCGTGTTCGTAAAAAAAAATAGACTCTCGCCCTGTTGCCTACACCCCGCCAAATGATTTATATACCTACTACTCGCGAGTCGCGACGTATACACTCGTGTGTGCTTATATGTGAGCAATATTTTCCGTGTTTTCTACGGCCCGCGTGACAGCAAATATAATTATACGATAATAAGCGGTGTTTGCGAGTGCACGGCGAGGGGATTTGCGAAAAAAAAAATAAAAAAAACGTGACTCACTGATTTTAATGAGCCGTTTTGGTTGGACAACCGTGGCGGCGCCGGCCCCCCCGTCAAAGCGTGTATCGAATTATTATCCGGACGAGAATATTATTAGATATATTTTTGAAATTATCATATTTTCGATCCGTCGCAAATGCAAATTTCAAGTCAGAGCGAGCGCAAGGGGTGTGTATTGGTTTTACTATGAGGAGTTTTAACTATTTATCTAGCTGAAATCTTGCTACAATCAAAAACTTTATAGGAACTTTCTTGTGGTTTTCCTAATAAAAGGAAAAAAAAATACCAACTTCGTGTATAATTTTTGTTAATTTCTCGATTTTTTTGGTAACAAGGAAAAAATACAACTAATAATTAGAATCAGTTTTCGTTAACAATCGTTTATCGTTACGTAAAGACATGAATTAAGTTACTGTTCCCGAAAACTTTCCTCTTAATACAGTAACCAACCTAACAATATCAATATTTTTTCTTTTTATTGCGTACTTTTTTTCTGACTGTGGGATAATTTTTCAACCAGTGAACACACTTGCTCCTATCGAAATAGTAAATTGGTTAAGTCGTTCTGGGAATCGTTTTACCTGTTCTAATATACTTGTCTTCCTGATAACAAAAGAAAATCCACCAAAAACTTCAGATAACTGGAATGTGTACGCATTCAGTGATGATAAATAATCGCGGAGACCTGAAATTTTCACCGAATACTTGTATTAGTATTGTACCTGAGTACGTGAGTGTAATTTCGTGTTTTCACCTTACCAATAAAAGGCTACGTAAAAATGCACGAAATTATTTAGAAAATTTGGCGTTGTACTACTCTCTCATTATTATTGTATTGGCTCTGTCTTCAGTTTTAAATGCCATTAAGGCCCAATCGATGCTCGTTTCATTATACTATTCAACCTCCTTATTAATATCGGTAATAATTATTATGCAAAAGGTTTTCGTGTTATTTACAAAATATATACATTTTTTTTTTTTTTTACCAGCACCACGCGCACCTCGGAGTAACGCACTTACGACGATTTTATATTATACGGTCGGACCCTGCGGCGTGAGATGAGGAGGTTATTTTAATTTCACTATTTATATTTCCTGCACATTGTGCGCTGCAGCTCGCACGCGGCCTCGTATTGTTTTATTGTCGTGTCATTAAACATACCGACCCCTTTCCCAGGAATATACATTCGGTAAAATTTCTGTTTACGATCACACGCGTAAACTTTGTATTTGAAAAACTAAAAAAAAAAAAAAAACAACAATAACAATAACCCATAATTGCTTAATATTCCGTAAGTCGTATATTTTTGAAAATAATAGCACAATAAGGGTTATGAAATATATACATGATAGTTATATAATGTATACATGTATAAATATGCGATTTACAAAAAGGTAGAAATAAAAAGTTAAAATGATTTGGTCGTATTTGGAGTGTAGATGGAAGAATAATATTACTTAACAAGTATTAGAAAAAGAATAATCGTCGGTAAAAGACCGGTAGGAAAACTTCGTGCAAGATGAAGGGACGCTACGGAGAAATATTTATACAGACGATTCGGAGTATGCATTTAATAGAGATTAGTTTAAATGCGACAATGATCGCAATGCATCACCATTGCAGTTTATGTCGCTCAGATTTTATAAATGCTATACTAAGTATACAATATTACATCAAGAACGTGCTGTAGATATAACATTTCTTGTGCTAGACTGTGCTAGGTGTCAAAAAGAACCGTGAGTAAAAAATACAATTTATCATTTTAGGGAGGAGGAGGCCGGTGTTAAATTAGACACCTGCCAAACCCTACCAAGCCCCCTGTTAAGTAAACTTTATACGATTTACTTTGGTGACCGTTCTCCGTATTCGTAAACACGAATGTCTCAAGGCTCAAATCTAAAAAATCGTCATCGTGGCGGCGTTGTTTTAATAATTTATCGGCGTAGTCTCTTTCTCGTGTAACAAACGAGAACGATTGTCACGTAGTTAGACGGTAGCATTAGTAACGGAAATGTCATAGATTCATTTAATGCGGCGCCACGCTGTTGCATGCGTTAACATTTTAAATCAGATGTATTATAAATTTCAAAAATATTCCAAAAACGACATTTAAATCACATCGTCGGGAAACGTATGTACTTAATATACGTAGTGACAACGAATCTCCGATCAGAATTTAATTAATGCACAAGGTAATGTACGGATTTTCGTCGCAGGGAGAATGATTCTTATTATGGTAATTGAATCAGATTGGTCAAAGGGTTCGGAAATTTATTATTAAAGTAGCATAAACAGATGTTCAAATCACGTACAATATTATTTTAGGGCGATTTTGTCTACAGACAGGGGTGGGTGCAATGTGTCCGTAATAAATATTCGTCATTTTTGTTTTTCTTTCTTTAGCGACGACAATCTATAAACCGTCGTGTTTTTTTTTCGCCGATTTTAAATTACACTAATTTGCAAATCGGCTTTCAAAACATAGTTAGAAAGAATATATGTAAGCTTTATGAGGTAGACTGAATCGAAGAATTTTTACTATGGATAGAAATAGCTTTGCGCTAGAAGTCTAGTGGTTTTAGAGGCCTCCAGGTCATAAGAATAATATATCATGTTAGCAAATGCATGATTACGGTTTTTACGCGTACCACTATTTACGTCCGAATAACATTTATTTTCATTAAGAAAAAGTTTGAAAAATTTAGTAGCGGGGTTTTTGTTATTGATACGGCTATAAATAAGCGATAACTTGTTTTTATTGGCACGGTTTTCGAACGGATGCTGTGAACTGCCGAGGGATCAGACGGATGTGTAGGTACTGAATGTTTATTCAATTGTTTTTTGCGGTTTATGAAAATATTATACGAAAAAAAAACAAATAATAGTAATAATAATCGGATTAAAAAACCATTTATTTTTTTTATGCTGTTATTTTTAAAACGACATCTGTCGAATGACGGAGGTGATGGCGGCCGTCCCGATATTCGGTAACGTAATATTTTCCCTGTCGGTTAAAATCTATATTTATAAAACGAATATAGTTTTTAGCAACTGAGTACTTTAATAGATCTGCTTCCGATTCTTTTTCGATCTCGTGAAATATATATTTTTAATTATGAGTTTTTCACGAGCATTTTTTAATACACAAATCGCCCAATTTTATATTCTTTCTATAAAATCAATGTTAAGTCTATTTACCTAGGAGAGTTTATCAAAATATAACATCAGAACCGTAGAATGTACCTATAATAAGTGTTTAAATTAGTTACAATTTGTAACGGACTTTTTCGAACCAACTCCCCCTTATGCACGAGCTTCGCTTGTTCAAACGCCACAAATTATTTTGTTACCGTTTCATTTGACGTTATATAATACGTCTCCACGTGTTACCCCGCGAATCTCTATTTCCACCCCCGTCACATTTTCGTATCAAAAAATACCGAAAACCCCGTGCGAGCCACCCTTCTGGGGTTGAATTTCGGAAACCAGCATGCATATTTCGTATGTAAACTTTCAGACGACTGCGCGCAATGTACAGCCGAACATATCGTACGACAAACAAACCTGTACCGACGTCCCTTCCAGTTTTATCGTTATAGATCTATAATCGTCGCATTTTCGTGTATTTTATAAATTTTCGTCACATATCGACTTCACGGTTCTACAAACAATATTGTATTATCTTATCTTTTTATTATTTTTTTTCCCTAAGCATATTTTGGTATTTTAAGCGCGTGTCGGCAACACAGGCGAATATTGGAGCACTTGGGGGGCTTGAGCCCCCCCCCCGGAACATAATAAAACCGCACCAGACGTCAACATAAATTGTATATTTCAATATTTATAGCTAATTTCAATTTTATTTTGAGATACGAGAATGGTCTAGAATATTCACGAACTATCGCTATTAGAGAAACCCATATTTTTGTACGAATCGAATTCGTTCGCGAATATTCTAAAACTTGTACCCGATACCGTACCTATATATTATAAACTAGCTGCTAGTTTGAAGCGTTTAAAAATTTGTGTTTGCGCTCATGGATAAGACGAAAATGTTGAGCCCACCACGGATGTGACCAAATATCCGCCTGCGATCGGCAAGTATATTTACACATTTTTACGGCATCTGCGCTAAATATTGTTGCAGTCCAGTATTCGCAGACTTTTGCTAACACGCACGCGCTCGGTACAGCGGTCAACGAAAACGATATCATATTATTGTATCTATTCCGGTGGCATTCGCATCAGGCTTATAAATTGTACGTATTGTATAAATCGAACACTATTGTAGTATTATTACGCTCGTATCGGACCGGACGACCCCGGGGGGGACAGGGGACGTTATTTTCATTTTTCCCTCGTTCTAATAACACAATAATAATAGAACATCGCGCACGCGCGCGCGCGCGCTCGCGTATAACCTGATTCGACCCGTGAAAAAAAATTTAAAAAAAAAATACAGCGTTTTCCTTGTGCAATAACAATAATAATGGTACTGTCTGTCTGTGCCCATCTTTTTTTTTCCCGCCATCTCGTCGTCGTATCGCGGTACATACGATATTATATACGAACGTATGTACACATATATATAATATAACGATATTATGCGCCGGGGGGAGGGAGGGGGGGGGGGGATTTTTTTTCCCCCGTAACATTTTTTTCTCTCGAAAAAAAGAAAAACGATCATCGCGTACCATCTGACGTCGCGCCGCGGCGAACCGCCACACGCCATCGCCGTGCCGGCGGAACCGTTTTAATAAATAACGCTCGTTCCATACGATACCGGACGATTTTACGTATAATATATTATTATACGACTCTGGTATATTATTATATTCCCGCAGTCATTCCGTTTTTATTTTATTTTTATATTTTTTTTTTTCTTTCTTTTCCTTCTTTTCTCGTTGCCACTATAATACAGCGCGTACGCATACACACGGGCGGTCTACGCGCCGTATAATATAACGCGCTACACGACTCCCGCCCGCCCCCGCACCAGTTTTGTTTTTCCCGCGATCATTTTGCATTTTCAATTTCTTCTCAATTTTCTCCTCCGACGGTTTCGCCGCGAGGTTGTAAACAATGCACCGATATCGGAAGTCTACACGTATATATGACGCGCGGCTATACGCCTATCGGAAGTATATTTTTTCCCTTTCGCGCGTCGCCGGCGTGCCCATAATATACTCGCGACGGCCGTAAAAACCGTACCGGAAAATCCATAAACTTTTCCAACAGAGAGAACGAGCGAGCGCATAATACCGTTGTTGTATTCTCGGGCTCATCAAAGTGTTATCGATTCCACGATACATAATAGTATATTATATTAACGCCGGTTTTTTTCCCGTTTTTTTTTTTTTCCAGAATGGAAGAAACCGTACGCGCGTTGCTCAAGTACAAATCAAAATTTGAACAACTAAAACACGACCGACACTCGGTGACCAACTCCTACGAAGTAAGTAAATTTTTTTTTTTTTTTCATTTTACATTACAACGCATACTCGTAACATAATGCAGACCGCGGAACGAACGAATATAATTATTAGTAAACTCGTTCGTCCGTTTAAAGCTTAAAACTTTGGTACATAAACGAACCCCACGAATTGACGAGTTCGCATTTTCTCGCTAAACTTGAACTTCAATCGGGCTGTTCGTTTTAATTCAGATTCCAAAATTGCAATTGTATTGAATTACTTAGGTCTTAAAAAATTGATTTTTTAGCGATTGTTATTATCCGCCTAACCACCCTAATTTAAACGCCAAGTGAATTTTTCTATACCTACTATACTCTTTGGAAATACAGAGGTTGCGAATTCTACTGCGACGTTCTCTCGAGGTTAATTGAGTACGTTTACTTCACGCCTGATATGATATTTAATAAAACCACCGAGACTGCGTTTATTTAGTACATATCAATAGTAAAGTTAACTTTGTATAAACCCAAATCTTTTACAAATGAACTCGAACTGAGCAAGTTCATTGAAAATAAAATGAACTAATTCATGAACTTAGTTCGACCTCAGGCCCACAAAAGAAAGTTAAAAACTTTCCAAGTGAAAGTTTTCATCAAATTCGAAGAATTTCAAGGCTGTTAATATGAAAAGTTTTGAAAATGAAACTTTTCACCGTATAGATAATTGAAAAACCGATATAGTAATTTTTAAGCGAGATATCAGCATTTTTAAATTGTCATATTTCATATGGTCGTATCTCGCTAAAAAATAAAAAATATCGAACAAAAAAAAAATACCAGAAGTAAATGCGCGGATAATGTTCTCGTCATTAAAACTGGTAATAGGTCAATCCATACTAAATTGCCTTGTCGAACGTGCTATTTCGTGAGTTTGTAGTAAGGACGTATCCTTACGTATCCTTACGGTATAGACGTGACGTTCTTTTAACCGCTGGAAAAATCGTACGAAAACGACATCGCTATAGGACAATAGAACGGTGGCGGCGGTAAAAATATACAACTCGCGGTTTTTTCCGAAATGATTTATTCGCTAGCGGTTCGAAAAACGAAATATACAATTTATATTATTTCCTCGGTTTTTTTTTTCTGCATTTTTTCGTACAGATAATAATAATACGCGAGCGTACCGCGTTGAATTTATGGCGGTCTATATGGTATTGCTGTATTATATGTATGTATACGCGATATTTCTCGTAACATAATACACGGTCGCGGATCCGTATAAAAACGAGACGGTAGTTGACGTTTTCCTTCTCCCCCCCCCTCCCCCCTCTTTATTTTCTTTAACATTATTACTATTATTATTACGATTATTATATAATGTACTATCGCAGCACATCGTGCACTCGTTCTCGTGATATATTATTTTATAATAAATCGTATAGTCGCGCGGTCGTACGGAATCGCGGATCAGACTATTATATTATACGCGCGGTGTACACGTCTGGGTCCGTAGCGCGGTATAAAAGAATAATGTATACAATATTATGATGTTTTTCGATGGTCGGCGACCGCGGTATTGTGACCGAAGAGTCAACAACGGCTACACGACTTATACGCGACGCGAAGAAATAATAAATAACGAGATAATAATATAAAGTATATTATCCTCCATGACTAGGGGCGGCGGCGGAGGTCCGCGGCGGATTATTAACGAGATTTTATTTGTATTTTTTTGTTTTTTTTTCCCATATTTCAGTACTGTCGAAATTGAATTCCGCCCGCGATTCCTTCTTCGTTATTTTTTAATCGACCGCCCCCGGGATCCCGGCGATAATAATATATGCACTCCCCCTCTCCCTCACACTCTCTCGCTCTCTCTCTCTCTCTCCATAGTCTATACATATGGCTAGGTATAATACAGACGCGGCCAACGCACTGCCGGCCGTCGTCGTCCGACTGCAAAACATACACACAAAGAACTCACGGCGAAATTAGGGTGGGCTACCCCCACCGCGACGTAAACGTGACCCCTTTATAAAACCGAATTCGGTTTTCGCGTTTAGCGCTGGGGTTTATTGTTTTCTATGATATTTTTTTTTCCGGTCGGCCCGCGCGCTCCCACGCCTCCCGCCGGCTATACGACTGTAATCCTCTCGGGTCTCTTCTCCGCGCGTGTTGTTGTCGAGCTTGTCGAAAAAAAAAAATAAATAAAACCTTAGAAAAGGGGTTTTCGGGCATGGTATAATATCGATTGTTGTGTTGCGGAGCCGTAACACAGACGAAATGACGTCACCCTCATCTGGACGTCGTCGTGTTGTTGTCAGACGCGTGTGTACACGGGGAATACGAAATTAATTGCGGGGACACGCCACACGACCGGGAAACGTCGGGCCGTCGGTACACCCGACGATGTATTTGTACTCGGGCAGTCCTTTGAGTATAAAGTTCTTCGCCAAAAACGCTTTCACTTATATATATATATATATGTGTGTGTGTGTGTGTGTGTGTTTGTGTATACGTGCCGAAAAGTCGTTTATATCCTACCCCTAAAGATTTTTTTAAACCGCCTTCACCGCGAGTACACACAGTGCCTGCATAATATTTAATTTAAATAAATGCACGCGAGTATTCACGGTTACATGTCTTCGTTGTTGCACAAGACCGATGGTTGAATCATTCGATTTTATAGCGACCCGGATTTTCGTATGAACCGCAATTATTTACATACCCAGGAATTTTCAATTGGAGAGAATTTTCTTCTACGCCTAACCCGACAGTGGTAAATTAAAAATATCCAGACACAAAAAAAAGCCGATTTTTATTCAATATTTATATACCTATAATTAAATAATCATAATAGTTGTTGTGTTTTTAAACCAACGGGAGCAGATATAACCGCCAACTTATCCCCATGCGTACGTCACTGACCGCAGTACTGTGTAAATTAAGTTACGATAATTGATTAAAGAAAAAAATTAATTTTAGGTTACGTTACCCGAGTTATTCATATGGAAAAAAGTAATTTAGTTAAGTATATTATTAGTATATTGTGGCATATTGTAATGACAATAAGTTAATTGTCCCCCAACCCCCATATAAATAGTATTATATTAACACATAAATTTATATTAAAAATATTTTAATTTAATTATTCTATCGTTATAATTTAATTCCTTATCAATATGAATTACGAGCACAAAATGGATAATACACGCATCAAAAACACCTCTATTATATGAATATACGAATAATATGTGAAAGAGTGTTTAAATACGAATGTTTAATTATTTTAATTGATTTTATAAATTATACCTGGTTTGTGTAAATTAATGTGTATATTTAAAATACTTGAATAACAAAAAATTATATATTGGTAACTTTTTAACCTATATTATAGTCACTTCCCAGCTATACTGCCCGTGACGGATTTTAGATTCTGAGCACAGTGGTTCTACCATAAAATTTGCATTATTTCTCTCTGTAAACATTTCTATCAAAAATCGTACTCCGATTTTCAAGTTTATCATTTTTTTAATAATTGTTTGACTTTTCTTCTAATTTTCTTAAAACCTGGAAGGAAAACTGGAGAAAAAACGTGAAAATATACGGGAATAACAGTTTCATAATTAGTATTTATTTCTTTTTATAATTGTGATAAAGTTAAAAATAATTGTAGAGGAATAAAATTTTCACAGAATACTTCACAAGAACCAGCCTTTTTTAAATAAAAAAAAACTTCTGGCAATTTCTAAGCTCTTAGTTTCGAGTTTTTTTGGTTTTATTTATTTGGTCAACATTTATCAAGTCGAATAAAAATTATTGAAAATTATTCACGAGATTCGTTGTAAGTTATACCCAGTGGTCAAAAAAACAAAATTTGAGATTAGTTTTGCAGCTTTTTAAATTTATATAAGGTTTCGAGTTTAAACTTTAACGGAAATGGTAAGAATCACACGGTATTTCAAAACATATATAACCGAATTTCGCTCAGAACCGTTAACAGCGACTTATCGATTTAATGATTTAATGTATTAAATGGATGCTAGCTTCCAAATTTCCGATCTGCATCAGTGGCACACCCATCGACATCATCGGCTCTACACACACTTTTTTTTTTTTTTTATTATAATTTCCGTTCAATCGAATTTCGATTCTTCTCGACGGCACGAAAATAATAAACCGCGTTCCCTACCCTCTCTGATATTATTGCCGTCTGCTCGTTGTTCGTACAACGATAATATGCGATATTTAAACTCTACGAACCTACGTACTGTATTATAGGTACATAAATGTTATTTATAGCAATCACGTCCGATTAAATGTTTTATGCTCAACGACGTTTTCATTGTCTAAACCCAACTGTTACTACAACGCGACTACGTCATACCCGTCGTCCCGACAGTCGTTCGGCGTATGATTGTATTATAATAATACCGCAATAAAAATCGAAATATTACCGAAACGAAATATCGTCGGAATCTCGCGGGAAAAATGAACAAACAAACCTATAAAAAAAAAATAATAACAATAACGACGACGGATAAAAATAATAGTAAATGTTCGTTATGTGGGTCGGTTATTTAACAGTATCGTTCCCTGTTCAATATGTTTTTTTTTTTTTTTTTTAAACGTGACGATAATTAAATATTTCTATTTTGGAATTGGGCACACGTATCGCGCCGTCTCTTTGTATACGGCGGGCCGCAAACACAGATACACCGCATCGTCGTTATTTTATTAACCAAACGCGCTTAAAAACACAATGAACACTAAAAAGAAAAAACAAAACCGAAAAACCCTCCTCGATCCTATCGCCACAACTTCGAACGATATCTTTAGTACGTACGAATGTTAATACGAATACAAATACGTTTTTTGAAGTACGTGGAAACACGTACCTATCGCCTGGACGATTGATGTAAAATCATTGAAACCTAAAGCGGGTATAGAATATTAACAAAAAAATAATAATAAAAAACCGAATACTCTTTGAAAAAAAATATGTGTTGCATATGGAGAGTGGAAGCCCGTGTCTTGAGTACAATCGACAAACCTTTAGTCCTGAGGCTTAAGTTAATTTTCGATATTTTTTTATTATTATTATTATTATTATTGATTCATTATTATAATTTTATCTAATGTAATTTGTTTCTCTTTATTTCTTGGTCTGAATTATACAAGTGTATATATTTTCAAAATTCTGATGGCTTATATTGAAAAATATACAAATTTTTAACTTAAGCGCTTATTCCCTACACAGACAGCATTATATCACGTTTTATTTCTTAGTGTATAATATGTTTTTAATAAACCAAAAACTTAGTGTCGGGTATATTTTTTTTTCCAACGAATCCGGCTTTTCCTCCGTGTTCTTTTCCGTCTACCCCTGACTTTTTTTCCGACCACCGCCGACAAAATATAAATACGCGTATACCTATTAGGTGCCGGATGCGATATTCATCGCCCCCGCCGTCTCGGTCTCCTAATGGCGTTTACCGGCCGTTTAAAAGGGAGTCGTTTTTTTTTCTTTCTCTCTATTTCCCGAGCACGGCACCCCTCGTGTCTGTGCATTATAGATAAGCTCGTCGTTTTTGCGCACCGCAAATCACAATTGTATAATATAATATGTCGTAGATATCCATATATAAGGCCGTATAACCCCGCCACCGAACCGCGGTCGGATTTACAGTCGAAATTGTACGCCGCCGTTTCCGTTTTCGGACGGCCGCGACAGCGTCGAATCGATACGTCACGGAAACGAAAACGGATGTCGTACGACGTGTATGCGCGCGATATTCCGTGTCGGAAACCTCCGGGCCCCCGGGTTTTCGCGTGTTTTTCGAGTAAATAATAATTATATCTGATCGGGTCGTCGTCGTCGTTTTATTACGCCGGCAAATAAGGGGCGAGGACGCTTATCGCGGTGTGTCATTCGAGACCATAAAAACCGAATACGACGACAACGACGACGGATTTCCAATCGAGCCGTTATACAGTATTTACCGACCGTTATAACACGTTCGTATTAATATTATTTAGAAAAAACCGGCAATAAATAGTGAATGTTCGTCCGTATTGGGTGACTAAATCCTCGATAAGACACTATCGTTATGTCGCAAAGTATTAGCAATTTTCGGCATTTGTTTTTTTAGAACATTTCAGAAACAAACGCTTAACAAACTCTAAACCGTTTGATCATCGTTATTTTTTTGTCTACTATATTTTTTACGGTGAAACCACTGCCCACTTTTGACTTCCAAACAGCGACCTTTATTAAGAATTCCATAAATAGATATGATATTTTAGTTTAAATAAATGTTTATGTTGACATTTTTAATTTGCGCCCATATGGCCCGTTATAAATAACCGTAATTTGACATTTTAGAGTTGCTTTTGTTCCATAAATTGTCTAAAAAAACTAATGCGTTCCGTTATAACGAGCGTCTTATTAGAGACTTGGTCGCTCTGTATACAATGTTAGTAATTGGACGCTACACGTCATGAATTTATTGTATCCGTCTCACAAATGCATGTCACAGCAAGAATAACGAATTTAGTGCGTTTATTAGTTTAAGTATTATTACAATGAATAATAGGTGTTAAACCTACTATAAAATTGAAAATATTGAAGAACATTATCTATGTTTGCACGTTGATTTATTTTTCGTTATTTTAATTTTAAAGTCAGTTGTGAGTGATGTGTGAAATGTCACAATATAATAACACTTTTAAAAATCAATAGATCGAAAATACCGACGTATACAAACCCAGATAATGTTTTTTTATCTTGAAGTTCGAAAAGTAAACTGAAACTAATTGATCGTATGAATTGATAGTCACCGCATAAAATTTCGTTTAATAGAGGCCCGAAAACCAAGAAAAAAAAAAACAAAAACAAATAATTCAAATATCTTCTTTCTGGCATCGCAACTTTTCGAGAATTACTTTTTTCACAGTCAGGTTTTTTTTCGTTTATAGATCTATCGCTTTTTAAAACTTTTATTTTTTTTTAACTTCATAGTCTCGATTACTAAACTAATTACCCGTCTTCAGGTTCGCTAATTCCCGTCTCCATATCACATATCCAAACTATTCGGATTCTTCGTGCAATCATAAAATATATAATTTTGTTAGATTTCGGAATTATATAAAAACAAAATTCAAGTGTGAACCAAATTTAACTAGAAAATTGTCACCGTTGAAAATCTTAAACAGACAAACAATTATTACCCATGTTAAAGAATAATAAATCTGCTACACTTTCAACTTTTTTCAAATTCTCTGAAGTATATCGACCGTAAATAATCGACGCACGGCATTTAACATATAACTACGTATAATTGTGATAAATACGAGTTCACGCTTTTATTCCGCAGCAGTCCGTCGACTGGAAACTAATAATACACATTAAAACAATTTATTAATTAAAAAGAAAAATAAACGGGGTTCCCATCCGCCGCGTTCGCTGTACAATTCAAATTACGAGACAAATGTACTATAAAACAGACATCGTCTTTTCCGGTTTCTTTTTCTGCGGATTAATTTCATGTGCAGTGTACCTATACAACTTATTGCAGTTGTATGTTTTGTAATTGTTTCGTTACGGACGTGCATATGTGTGCAGCTGAAATTCGATTAAAGTGTCGCCCTATCCGTATTCTTGAGTTCTAAACGCGCGTGCGCGAATTTAGAGTAGTGTGGCTAGAAAACAGTAATACAAAATACTCGGAGACATCAAGAACATTCCCAATATAACACGTGGAAAATCTTAGCGCCCAAAGGCCGGGGACGGTTGTCAATCTATTTTATTGGCGACTTGTGAAATATTTCATTTGGTTTTTTTTTTAGATTCTAAGCTTTTTTTTTGTTTTTCGTCGGCAAACAATTTTTCTAGTAAACATCTCGATCCAATCAAAAAACAAAAAGATAATTTCATTTCTTATTGTGATACAGTCAAATAAAATCCTAGAAGCCGAACAATTTTTCAGATGTGTTGAATTTTTTTTTAAAATTCTGGCCATTTTTGAATTATTTATTGTCATTCGACATTATCGAGGTTTTTAGTGTTTAATCGGTTTTATTTGGACAAACAAATGTTTTAACCGGGCAGAAATGTTTAAAAAAAATGAAAATGTATTGTAAATTGTTTTTTATATACACAGAATGATTCATTAGTCGTGCTCATCCAATTTTTTTGTTAAATTTTTCATAATATTCTAATTACGATTTTTGTAATTTTTAAGTGTATCGTTAAAGCCGATATTTTCGAATACTTGAGATTGTTCACAACATTTAAGGAGAATCCTGTGATGATATCAATTTTGGTTTCTCAAATGAACGCCTATATTAAAAATTCCGTGTATTCACGTTTTCAGTTCAAAAGATTTGACGGTAAATGCGTACAAATTACGGTACGTATACGCGACACATCACCGCTAACTTGGCTCATTCTAAAACCCAACACACATTGAAAGTCCCAGCGGTGGGCCCACCGATTCGTGCGATAATCATAATACACAACGATAATCGTTCTACCCGGTTCGCCGCGCACCCGTCGGCAATATCGGCTGCTCTTTTTTTTTGTTGTGTTCTCTCTCGAACCTTCCTGCCTTCGTATATTACACTGCGGTGCGGTGTCCGATAACGAAACGTCCAAAAGGCCGACGGATCGGCGGCGGTAGCGGGTACACCGTACCAACAATAATAATGCGCGAACTTTGCCGCTGCCGCCGCGGCGGTGCACTACACCGGCTGCGCGGCGAAACGTCGAAAAAATAACAACCCGAGTTACGGGCGCGCCTCGGGGTCGCCGGGGCGCCCGTGTCGGAAACTTTTAGCGGGCGGCTGGTTTCGACGGTATTAAATACGCCGCGGAACGCGCGCCCCGGTTTACAAAGTTACGCACGGCGCTGTTCGCGGCCGTTAACACGGCGCACAATGCGTAGACGCCGGGAGTTGTCCCGCCGCCCGCCGCCGCGCCGGTGGTGAACGGGCGCGACGATACCCGTGGACGCCCGTGCGTACGCGAGGAAGACGCGCGCGCGTTATTATGACGCGCGAACGGCCGCCGTACGGTCCGGCGGAGATCCGTTTTCGTTCCGCTGCACGCCCGCCGCCCCGAACGCGCCGCGGATTCACGCGCCTCTCGGCGGGCGCTCTCGAACCGCCTCCCGAAGACAGGTGGTGTAGGGAGTCGACCGTTTTTCGCTCGGATCGCTTACCCCGGAGGCGATTTGTGTGCGCCCTTGTCGGGGATCCGCTTTTCGGCAAAATCGAAATGTCAATATTTACTTTATGTTATCCTACGAAAAAGTATATAAAATGTTTAACAAATACATTTTACCGGTAAAAAAGTTATTATTAATGACATTATATGTAAAACAATACAATTCAATCAATTCTCATTTAATTGTTCAATATAATTATAACTTTGTGATTTGTCCGAGTGAAAGGTGAAAGGTACGACTTCGGTCGGTAAAATAATCGGCTTTTTTTAATAAATTTTAATAAATTTCGTCGACAAAGGAAGGGTACGATTTCGGTCGAAAATTGTCTCGCCCGTTTACACGGGTAGAACACGATTCCGTACCGTCCTTATCAGCGAACGGAATCGTGCACATTTTAAGTCACACGATTCCGTACGTTTTGTACCTAAAATTTGTTTAAAAATGTGTATACAATTAATGCTAACTGACAATTTTTTTTAATAATAAATGGTAACATTGCCCAGAAAATCGTGTTGTTTTTTAAAAACCGTACGGAATCGTATTCCGGAAAAAAATAAAACGTATACGGAATCGTGCTTTACCCGGGGGTTTACACGTGCGATTTTGTTCACACCCGTTTTACTCCGCGGACGCGGTTCGAGGGCGATCTAGGATTATTGTCGTCTTCGGATTCTTATCTTCGGTGAAAACCCCGAATCTCGAGTTCGTCGCTTAAAACACGTATTAATCAAAGGCGACACGCGCCGCGGCCGATTCGTCAGCTGCAAGCCGAAAACTTATGCGGGGGCGCGAACCGAGCACTCCCCGCATTTTGTTTAATGGGCCGCGAAGCCCCGTGGATTATTATTATGCACTCGTGTTAAGTATACCCGGTGCAGTGTATCGACTGTCGCGGCGCGGTATTCCCTCCGTCCGGAGAAAGGGTTTATTAATATACGTGTACATTGTATATACTTGGATATTGTAATTAATCGATACGAGATTATAATGTATCGTTCCGTATTATAGTTTTACCGTTGTTCGGCACACGACCACTATAATCGCGAACGCGGTATTATTCGCCTGTAAATGAAGTACTGCAGTCAAGTGGCTTCGTATAAAACGCTGTTATATTCGCGATCTCATATAATACACCGCGTATGAGGAAGAGCTTTCGGTCGACGGCTCACAAACGCCCCCGTTGGGTACTGAAAATTGGTACTTGTGAAAACTTCGTGATTTTGATGAATCTTAAAAAGTCGGACTTGCTTCGCGTACCATACGTGAATAGGCGGAAATTTTCGAATGCCCATATTGTATAGGGTAATTATTTGGTTTATACGCTTAAAGCTGCGATGAATCATTACAATTTAAAAAAAAATAACTAAACGGATTTCAGTAAACTACATAGAGTTATTAGTGGTTAGGTGGTTTTTTTTTTCCGTGTGGCTCAGATATAAGCAACTCAGAAATCAACAAAAATAAAACCTATGTATTTGCTACGGTTTTTGCTGTCGGTCTTTTAAATGTTTAGTAAAAACCTTTCGAATTTCAGACGAATTGTTTAACCAAAGTATCATCCGGTGAAAGGTTACCTTTACACCGGTAACTTTTAAAGTATAATGTAAATTATTTAAACAGCGTATTTATAAACCGTAAAAATGTGTTCCGAGAAAAAAAACGCATCTTAGTAAAACTTATAGTTATAAAACTTAATAGTTTTTTCGCAGTAGAATCGGAATCTCAAATATAAAACGTTCAAATTTCAAGTCCGAAATCCCCGTGTAGAAATCGAAATTTAAAAATCACCACATGCAGCAACATAGATTTTGTCCGAAACAGGTATATCGTCGTCATTTGTTTTGTAGGCATATTTTTTTTCATATAATTTAGATTAAAAAAACTGTCGGAAATCTTGTAAGTGTGTAGAAAATCATTTCCAAATAAAGATTATACAACCGGACGGAAAATCTTCGATTTGAAGACACCTGCGATGTGAACCGTTTTGGAACACTGCAGATTTGTAAAATCCATTACATCTACTTTCCGTTTAGAATCTAAAAAATAAATTAATTAAAAATACGACCGGTAATCGTTATTAATACATAATGTAATGTCTTTGCTGTGCGCTTGTAAACGGCCTAAAACGAAACGCTTAATAAATTTTTGTGCTAATCGTTGCGTTCGTTTCTCGTGTTTCGGCGAGAGTCGGCGGCTCTGAAAAGTGTTTCGTTTATACCTGCCCCAGAATAAACGCAATCTTCAAAATTAAACATTTCGAGGATAATGAAAAGCTAAGTGAATTTATATCGTTACAAACGGGTACGTGTACCTAAAATGCAGCGGCGGCGTCGCGAACGACGTCGTTTCCCGAATGCATCAATTGCTGATCCCTAGAAATATAATATATTATATATTATAGTGTATAAAAAGAGCTGAGGTAATGCGGGGCTGTAGTTTTAGGTTATTTATTTGTATACATTGCTTTTGGTTTTGAAACAACGTGCGCTCACGCCGTCACTTCTCAAAGTAAACTATGCAACGATAATAATTATTTTATTTATAATTTGGTAGGTGTACGTACACACGCTGCAGCTGCACAACAAAACATGCCCTGTTGGCGTATTTACAGTTACTGTCCGAATCGAAACATAGCCGAGTTGGCTTTAAGAATTTTGGGTTGGTTTTTTAGAAGCTCTACGAAATATCTATAACCTACTCGTTAGTTCATATACACGATACTGTTACGAGGAAGTAATAGCGTCCTAGGCGTAAACCCATACTGCGTATAGTTGACAAAAAAAAAACCCGTAAGGTTACGTATTTAAACGCCTTTTGCACCGAACTCGGATAGAGTCTGAAAATATGCCACCGATATAGTAAACATCACATCCCGGACCGGTTCCGACGCCACATCAAAAACATAATACGTCAAACAGACAACGCACGGTATTCTTTTTTCGTATAGTGTGTACCTATTTTTTCTCTCTCTCGACAATGAAACACGTTCTTTTCGTTTTTTTTTTCGTCGAAAAACCGGTATAATTATTATTGTAGATAAGTGTAATAAGATAACGCGTGTAAGTACCGTGTCGTCGGAAGTCTATTCGTCTCGGTTTAGGTATAGTGTTATTATTAGTAGTATTAGGCAGTGGGGTCGTAAGTCATCAAACCGTTTGTGGTTTTTTTTTTTTTTACACATTATAATCTTGACACGTTTTAAAAAATATCGCGTAAGATAATCGAGTGTCGCTTACACGGATGCCCTTATGTTGTAGGTATAATCGCAGTAACAAAAAATCAGTTTTATTTATTTATTTTTCTTTTTATCATTATTTAATCGGTTTCATAATTATTTTGACACTCGGCTGCCGGGGCAGTGAAAATACGACAGCCAGTCTCCTCCACACGCACACAAATTATTTTGAGATTTTTTACACGGAGACATTGTTCCGGTCGAAATCCTCATACGATACCAATTCAACAGGCCACTTTTACGATACGCCTCCTTACTAAATTAATTTTATATAAACATCGATAAAGCCGCTATTTTTTTTTGTTTCTTTTTTACGAGTTTTCAATGTTATCCTAATATGCACGTGTTATTTTGTTTTTGAGAACGTAATAAGTCATTATTGCCTAATCGCACAACCTCGACCCCGAAATATTTTTTTATTTTTGAAAACGCACCTGCGACCCCTGCGGCGTTGGACACACCACGAACGGTCCGGATGCATCGCCCGCCGCGCGCGTTATCGTCACCGTTCGTTTGGTTATTATTATTATTATTATTATTACCGCATAGACGCCGTGCGCGCGATATTTATATTTCATACGCCCCGGTCGCGGCATTATGGGTACCCGCACGGCCGAACGGTCCGCGCCGCTCCCGACTGGGCCGTCTGGTGGCACGCGCACGATATTCCGCGCGGCGGCAGCGTGTCGCTCCGAGCCCTCCGGGTCTCGCGGGACCCGACCGCCGCGACCGGTCCCCGGGCGAACACGCTCGCCCGCGGTCCCGTCTCCGCGGCACTTCATTACGGCGCCCGCGGTTCCCGAAACCCCGGGCCCGCCGCCGCCGCCGCCGCCCGGTCGACGGGCTTACTATTACGCCGTCGTCCCCGGTCGCGCAGTCGCGTCACCGTAATAACGTAGTACCGGTTATGTACCGTGTGTTGTGTATTATGCATGATTACCGCGTACAGTGTTCGCGCGGCCGCGACGATACATTATGTATCGGTCGCGTCGACGGTCCCGTGTTGGCCGGGCGCGGCGGAACACGGATTTTCGTTTCCGCGGTGGAAACGCGTCGCCGCGACACGTTTTCCCGTAGAACGATAACGACGGCGACACGGCCGCGCGCGTGTATTTATTGTCGCGTCTCGGCGCGTCTCGCCACCGGGTCTCGTTATTTAAAAAAATAACGGATATAACCGCCGCTGTAACGCGGCATACACACAGTGCCGCGGACACACGCGCGTTTAACGTCTCCACGCCCCTCTCGCACCTCCCCTCAAACATTTTCCCGTCCCGCGAACGCCGTGTTATTCGACCCTCCCCCGTTTTCGCGTCGCGTCCAATTAATATTTTATAATATTCCGTTGGCCGACGGGTCGCTTTGTCTTTGCCCGAATTAGCGGCCTAAAACATCAAAAGCACACGCTCGTTATCCCGTGTACACAATAATAACTGTACAATATTCGCGTGTAACTCGATTAAAAATCACGTCCAAAACGGTGTAAGTAAACAATCAGTTTTCGCGTCGTTTGTCCGAATCGTCGTTGCGTCGCTGCGCGCGATTCGCGACGACGTCCGACAGTCTACCGCATCTAGTGAGGGAGTGCTTCACAAACTTTTTTCCTCGCGAGGCCCCTCTGAATTTAATTGTAAAACTTTCATGGCCCCCTTAATCAAAATCACTAATTACGTTAGCACTAAAAATACATAGTTCACACAGATAAATCATTATTAAAATGTATAGTAAATTAATTTTTTCTAATATACTTTTGAACAAACTTTATAATAGTAATAAACTTTTAAACATGTATAAATGCAAATAATTCAGTGAAAATATTGATAGTTATTAATGTGACTTTACCTACAATGATTAATCATATGGTCGGTTATTTAATAACAACTAAATAACCGATTCCGTTTAATTTCGACTAGAAAATAATAAAATAGTTTTTATCTGTAGGGTATACCACGTAGGTATACTTAATATATCGGAATTTTTTTTTTTTTTTTTGACAATTTAAGAAACAACGTCTCTCAAATGTTAATTATCCATTAGTTTCGTAGTATTTTTATTAAAGATGAACCGATTTCTCATTTTTGATTAACAACATCATATCTATTAAAAATTACATAAACATATATATATATAGCATTAGCTTAAATACATTTTGGCGTTGAAACATTCGATTTCTGTCAACCCGTTGACGATATATTCCACTTTTAAATGTCGATATTGGAGGAGATACTTCTCTACTCCTGTCCATAAACTTAATAAAATATTTATGCAATTTTTAATATTGGTTTGAAAATGTACCGTTCGACTGGTAGGCAGTCGTTTCATCCCCGAAAATAGGGGCGACGACGAATAAACGGTATGTGACCTTGTAGAATTGCTTTTGTCATAAACCGTCAAACGAAAGGCCGCGATAAAAATCGTTACGTTCCGAGAGGTTTCGAAACGAAACGAACGGGATATTCGCGGGACATATCTTCGTTTACACCGTTCGTCTACGCGGCGGCGTTTGTCGTTTAAATATCGCAAGACAATCGCGAGTCTTCGAGGCGTTTTCATTAGCTGTCCCGGCGGGCGTTTTCACGGGCTAAGTGCGTATAACGCGAGTCGATTAATACCGCGCCGTACACACTCGAGCGCGCGGACTACAAAGGCCGCGTACGCGTTTTCTACGGCGACGTCGGTCTATTGAAACTGAGCAATGTCGATTTTTTTTTTTTTTTCGTTACTCGTCGCCCGCGAAATTCTCGAAACTGTTTCACACGCGTGTCTAACGCTGCGGTCTGGTACGCGCGCACGGCATGACGTGTGACGGCTGGGACCGGGTCCCGGGGATTTCAGTCGGATACTACCGCGGTTAACAATAATTACCGTCACAGTCGGCTGTCGCAGGGGAACGCAATATTACGTTTCGCGACACGGACGGTACGACGGGAAGACGACGGGTAGCGTCGACGAAGCGCCCGTCCGTCCCGATGATCCGGACGTACGTCATTTAATTGATCCGCGATGCAGACGCGTCGGGGGGCCGACACGGACCGATACGTTCTAAACACGGTACCGTGTCGAGTTGTATCGTATTACCGTTAATTTATTATTTATGCATCCGAAATACGCGAGCCCGAAGAGGAAATATCAAAATTTGTTTGAAATTTATCACGCGGGGGACGAGTGCTCCGTTGTAACGGGGAGAAATGATTATTATAATATCCAGCAATTGTAGTTTAAATTGTTTAGTAGCGTATACGAAAACGAAAACCTTCTGCCGCGTTGTTAACAATAACCATCGTTAATTATTTGTTACTAAATGTTCGAACCGATATTAAAAATAATATCTCATATAAATACACGGAAATTTACAGTTTTCAGAAAATTGATTAGAGGCGGCCAGTCACAATATTTCAATGTTGCCAATCTATACGAAAAACTGTTTTAAATTGTTGTACGGTTTATTCACAACTGCCAACCGAATAACCGATCTCCCTAAAATATCATAGTACCGTATTTTAGTATTTCGAATTTTTCCATTGCCGTATTTTCGCGATAACCGACAAGTACCTAATTCCGATACGGCTAGACATCGACGAGTCGAATAGTGTTGTACCGATTAAAGGTACTTTCACCAATAATGCTCTTCATTTTTCTTGTTGCCTGCCCGACGTGGTTTCGCACAATAAATCGAGGGTTATTTTCAATTAAAATTATCCGAGTGAGCGCAGCGAACGAGTGACCGCCTTGGATCTCTAGTTCCACCTATTATGCTTTTTCAATTTCCCGTTGCTACTTACCCGACGTGGTTTTCTACAATACCGGTTATTAAGAATTTGAAACAATATTTTTTCTACGCTGTTGGTGCAACTACATTTTTAATTCGACTTTTTTTTTTTCTTGACATTTTTGTCCGTGCAGACCGATATGGCTACGATTTCTGGTTATTTTTTCTGAAAACTATAAACTACCCATCAATACATTTTAGATAATGAATAATCACTCCTATTAAAAAATAAATAATTTTTATGTAAAACGACCAATTTGTATAGTTTTTTTTCGCCAAGCATTCCTTCATTTATTTTTTCACATATTCAGTCGCGTTATATTTTTGACTTGGTAATTTTACTCGACGATGAGTTTTTAATTCGAAACCGATCGTACGCACAGTGCACATTTCATAATACTCCTGGCGACGCATTCGTCTATTTATTTCGTTTATTTACGCGCGTTGAGCATTTAATAATTTTGTTTTCAACTCAATTATTTCGTCATTAATTATCGTCCGTCGTCTCGCGTCGACTTCGTTCCTAAACGGCCGGACACCCGTAAAAATCCGTAGGGTTTTCCAGACCATTCGCCGTTGTTATAATACATTCACGGTTATGCATGACCGTGGTAAGTTTACCTCGGCGAGGTTCTATCGCTGCTCGTAATGTCGTCGCAATACGCGGGCCCGTCACGCGCGCTCTCCCGTAACATTACCTCCTGACCGGAGTTTCGGACCCTAACTCTGTTCGCGTTCCGCCGCGAGTGTCCGGAATGTTTGCGGAGGGACGGCGGCGGCGCGACTACGTCGTAGGTGCGGCGGTGATGGCCGCGAGGAGTTTGCGTATATAAGCCGGAATACTTGCACAGGCTAATTAACACTGCGACTTTTGTGCGCGCGCGGCGGCTTCTCGGGTCTCGGGCCGCCGTTTGCCCCGGGGGTCGTTAGTTAGCGGATGCGGCGAAGACGGCGGTACGGACTTTATCCGTATAGTTTATACGCACGCGGCGCGGCGCGGCGCGGTGTGCACATACGACAACCGTGCCGGGCGCTGTTAATTTCCCCGGGTTCGCCGCCGCGCCGGCGTTTTGAATTGAATTTTAAAAAAAAAAAAAAAAAAAAAAAAACGAAAAAACGATAAGTCTACCGCGACCGTAAACGCCTTCGGGCGCGACGATTTCTCGAACGCGGCCGTTCGCCTTCGCGCGATCGACGACGTTATCCCGTGCCGTTTGGCGGACACGAAACACGACGCGCGAAACCCCGCGGGGCAAAGGTCGTCGTCACGCGCGCTCAAAACGCGACCGTGGCACCGCGTCGAGGGGGGCGGAGGGGTGCGAGGCTAACGCTTTCGTTATTCGGAAAACAAGCGCCGTGTTCCTTTTTTTTTTTTTTTAATTAACCGTTCTCGGAAAAGGACCCGTATCCAATCCGGCGGAGTAAGACCGGGCGGTACAAACGAGACACGGACAGAAGTGACGGCGT
Organism: Cinara cedri; assembly: GCA_902439185.1. Classification (NCBI taxonomy): domain Eukaryota; kingdom Metazoa; phylum Arthropoda; class Insecta; order Hemiptera; family Aphididae; genus Cinara; species Cinara cedri. Next base: position 28,926 of record CABPRJ010000952.1, on the reverse strand, counting down.
CGGCGGCGGACGTTCGCAAAGACCCGCAATACGAGAGTCGCGAAGGTGGGATATTAAAGGAAAAAATCGTATCTGTACGCAACGATAGACAATCGTTGCCAACGAAAAACGGTTCCGGGCGGAGTTGCGGGGGGTTATGCGCGTCATGTTTCGAAACGGCCGTAGTAATGATCGTTTACGATTTCCCGCGGAAATCGATCTTAAAACGCGCGTAGAAAAAATAACACGTAAACGCAACTCTTTCCCGGTGTTTTCCAATCGTCCAGCGAACGGCGGCGGCACGTTAAAATCAAACACATCCGAAAGTCGCGATATTTGCCCGCGGTCCGATCAGTTTTCACGGCCTCCGCGGATATCGTTTGGACGGCGGCGGCCCTCGAGATTAGCGGGCGGTTCCGGAAGGGCGAGAGGAGCGCGGGTATTTTTTCGCCCCGCCGCCAAGCCAAATTATCGGCCCGAAACCAACTAACGGACGTTGTAATTTTTACGGGGACGGGCGCGACGACGGTGCACACGGCACCAGCACCGCCGCCGCCAGTATATTATTTCGTCCGCGCGTACACGTTTTAATATAACTTTACGACCAGCACACGCTATACCGCTGTGTAAAAGTCGCCGTTTCCCTACGCGTCGATCACTATTATGCCGTCGCGCCCGTTTATGGATCCGACAAGGGTGCCCGGGTCCAGATGTTGCACGCCCCCTCGTCGCGCGCGCGCGCGCACGCGTGTATTTAACGCTACGGTCGTGGCGGCGGGTGAAAAGGAGAACGGTGGTGGTGTGGGGATGACGTGGATATTGCGCTGAATTCGAGTTTTTTCACACACACACACACACCGCTGTCGAGACGAACGAATCGAGTGGTCCGCGTTCGCGTGAGTGTTTAATACGGGGGAAAAAAAAAAACGAAAACGCCGATGTCGTCGTTATTCGCGTCGTATCGTATACACAATAATCCGTAGCACGCGAACCGGAATTGTTGCTTTTCTCGCGCGCGTTACATACACGACACCTCGCACGTCCCGTCGTCGTTTGCGCGCATAACCCGCGCGGCCAATATTGGCGCGCTGCTCGGCCCTTGCCAGCAGCGGATCGATTGCGACGAGAACGCGTAATTCGTTATCATTTCCGTGCGGGCACGGGGACGAACGCCCGTGCGAAAACCGAAAACGCAAAAAAAAACAAAAAAAAAAAACGTGCCGATAACGCCTCACACGACGGCTAACACATCACTGCCGACCGCGTATTCGGTTTTCGTAATTAGTCGACGTTTTCCCGTTCGGCCGCCCGTCGTCGTACACTGGAACAGTGCAGGTGCGCGCACCGCCGCGCCGGCCGGGTGTGGGAATTTAAACGTCCCTCGTCTAGTGTATTATTAAACGATTTCGCCGCCGCCGCTGTAATCTCCGCTCCCCGGTACTTATAACCCGAGAGTTTCGGCCAATTTACGTCGTCGGCCGCGCACGACATTATCGGGCGCGGGCGATTGCTCGGGTCTTTCTTTTATTTTTCACGGCCCGATAATGGCCGCGCAGGTACGTCGTGGCCAGTAGCTATAGTAGGGGCGCAGCGTCGGGAAAATGATGACGGTGGTAGTTACCGTTATCGGCGCGGCGTCCGGGAAAAACTTTGCCGATAAAACCGCGTCGTTTTCCGCGGGCAAACGGCTTTCGTCGCCGCGGCGTTCCGGCATAGTTCGGCATTATATAAAATAATAATTGTACTCGGTGTACAGGCTGCGCGCTCGTACATATAAAAACCGCGCGGACAACGACCGAAACGCTTGGACGGCGGCGGCAGTGGCGGCGAACAGCGAGACGCGCGCGGGTACCTGTTATTGTACTCGGGCGCGTTCGATTGTTGTATACGCCGTGAGCAGGACCCTTCAGAAAGTTAACACTGAAACAGGATACTCACACGATACTACACAAATCGTCTTTCGGTATCCGGGTACGACACGCGGGCTGTGTATACCCCCTGTGTGGATACCCACGTGTAAAGACAGTATAGGTATTGCGATACGATGCATACAATATGAATACATATATAATTTTATTCTATTCGGTATTGTACTCACGTTTTGCGTGTATTTAATTACTCGACGCATTAAACTCGAAGCATATTTAATTTAATTTTTCGCACGTGTTAAATTCAAAAAAAAAAAAAAAACACTAAAATCGGTGGTAATTCATTCGAAATATGTTTACCTGAAAATTTTCATTTTCACGCAAGATATAATAAGACCATTCGTCAGTATCGCAATTCAAGATATTCGATACTTTCAATACAAGGTGTCTTATCCAAGATACGTATTTAAAATACTTGTAATAAAGATACCTGCCTGTCCTATGTGCCCCAAATTACATATCCCGGACATTATCTGTTATAAAGCTTTTAAAAAAAACTCGGAATTTATCCGACGTATGTCCTCTGAATTAAATTTGAACGTTCGTTAAATATTCTTTACTGCTATTTGGTCTGACCTATTCTAGAATACGGATCTGTTGTTTGGAACCTTCGATATCTTACGATTGAAAGGCTTCAACGTGAATTCTTATCACTCGCTGCTTATTTCCTAAAGGCACCTATCGTAATCCACATAATTATAGACCTGCTTGAAGAATGTTAAATCTATCCGGTCTTGCTAATCGTAGACGCATTTCAATTATATCTTTTATTACCGAGTCTAACTTAATCGACTGTCCTGCCCTCATTCAATGCATACATTTTAAGTCCCATCTCGTCTTACCGGATGCACTTCTCCCTTTTTATTAAATTTTCCTCGTCTGTTTATCTAATAAACTCTCTTTTTTATCGGCTTAATTACTATTATCTTCATTTTTAGCTATAGATATTTCCAACTAGGTGTTCTACCATGATTATTTATCGTTTTGGGATGCATCATAATTTTAACATTATACCGTCAATGACGACAATTCATGCGATGCCGGTAATGTGAACAATCTATACATATTTCCGTAGTCACTCCGTCTAGGTGTCACCCCCGATTTGTTTTACGAAACCACGTCGGGTATGCTTGAGTTGCGTGTGCGCAGTTCGTTAATTATCACCCGCGTTGAACGTAAACTTATATATGATAACATCGTTCGTGTTTTTTTTTCTCCGAGAGGGGAGCCTGTTCCGTCTTAGTATATACAAGTAACGTATTTTTTATTTTAAAATTAAATAAAAAAAAAAAAAATCAATTTTTAATTATTAAGTTTTTGTAAGTAATAACGTATAATTCTAGGTATATCTAGATAAGTAATTATTATTAATTGATTCACGGTGTATAGGTATTAATATAATATCCTTCATATTTAAGTGGTTTGATTAGAAGTTTCGTTTTAAACAAGAAAATGTATACGTTCAGATTTGTTGATAAATTAACATTATCAACTATAATAGGTAGGTACCGCGATACATCAAATTTTGTATTTTACTGATTACAAAGTAAAGAAATTTGAATTGAAAAATAGGTACCGGGTCATATAGATCAGTGGTTGTCCACCTTTTGTGAATCACTACCAATTAATTTGTTTTTTCATTTATGGCGACCCCCTTCAAAAATCGTTAAATTTTACCTGAACAGTACGATGTACAACCTATACAACGTGGTACTTATAGTTTTTGGTGACCCCCAAACTACCACTGATAACCACTGGTGAAAATAATAGATTCGAGGGGTACATCTCGTAAATACGCCACTGCAGGTGTACACGAATGTAACAACCCGCGTTCCGAAGGCTTTGGGAAACACGGCGACGGACCCGAGACTCCCACGACGACCACGGAAAACTCGCGCGGTGTTAAAAAAAAAAATGATTATGTATTTATATATTGTGCGCGTAACCGTGAAATCTTCTAATGAAATGTGATATTTTATTGCCTAGCGGCGGCCATAGTACCTGCCACGGTAATGTACGGATCGACGGCGCGGAACGACCGGTACCCGGCGTACGGTCGACGAAAAAAATAAAATAGAGAAAAACAAAGGCATTTTTACCGGGTGTGCGCGTTATCGATCGGGTCGGATCCGTCGTGCTGTCGTTCCGGTGGCGGGCTGCTACGAGGCGACGTAAAAACATCTGTTCGGGTTATCGGCGGCGGATCCGGTGGGGGGGATCCGAGGGGTGAGGGGNGGGGGGGGGGGGGGGGGGGGGGGGGGGGGGGGGGAATAGTGCGTATAATAATATAATGGCCGCGGCTAAACCGCGACGGGGTAAAATCGGCTCCGGGAGAAAATCCTTGTCCGCGTCTCCGACCACCTGCTCCTCCCGGCGGCGGGCGGTAAGTTTAATTGAAACGTCGGGGACAGCGACGGCTCCGGCAATTAACGAAATCCCCCGAGGAGGCCCTTTTCCGGTTGTGTACACCGCTCGTATACGTTGTAATAATGTAATATTGTTAAAGTCGCAATAGTTGTGACGGCGACGACGACCGGCTAAACTTTGGTCGCGGTTAATTCGGTTATGCCCGCGCCGCGAAATTCAATTTCCTTTTGCCGACGCGGCGGCGTTTTTCGCGCAGCTAAACGTTGTTTTCCTCGTCTCCCGCGATTATATTATTATCATTATCATTATTATTATTGTTATTGTTATCCGGCAACGGACGCAGAACGCGTGGCACGCGACCTCTTATCATATTCCGTGCAACCGCCCCGCCGGGGCGACGCACGCGGTGCCGAGATTTTTAATCGGTCTCGGGACCGCCATCCGAGTCACACACCGCGGTGATCACCGCGAGAAACAACCGGGGATCGCGTTTCGGTGCGGTTCTTACAAAACGGATATCACTATATGGATATATTCTTCGGTAATTACAAGGACACGACCCGAAGCTCCGGATAATTATGACCGCGATAAGAGAATGGCGATACGATGAAATTGACGTACAGAGGGGAGGGGGGGGGAAGTCCGCGTTGTAATTCATTATTTCGCGGTCAAACTGAGAATGAGACCCGGGAATCCCCCGGGAGTTTCCTTCTGAAATGTTTTCAAAACGGACATATTCTAGCGAAATACTAAAAAAAAAAAGCCCTCGATTAAAATAAAACATTGGCCTCTCCCGTTCACTCCCCGATTTCTCTCCAGTTATCGCTTTAACACAGCCATTTATAGAGTCCAAAATATTATTGGTTGAAATTAACAGTTTGAACACAGGTAACTAAATTTAAACGGATGGATATTTACCAGCGCGCTATAATAATACGTTGCTATTTTCTGCATTAATATATTGTCGGACAACAATGGTGAGAATCCACGTTGTTTTGGCTTTTTGTTTTGTAGTAAGCGCGTAATAAAAAACACAACGTTTAATAGGCTCGAAAATACACACATACTTGAAGAGAGTTGATACTTTTCACCTGCGTTTCTTAAACTCTTAATTTGAACCTAAACGCAACGGTTTTATTTCTAAACCGCGCGACAACAACCGGAAGTCATGAAAAAAATTATCGATTAAACATGCACGAATCTTATTGTAAAAAACACAATGCGATCGGGAATTTATTTTAATTTTTTTTTTATAATAATCACGGCTCATCTCAAGTATTCTTAATAATACACCGTTTTGATAAGTAGGCACGCACGCGGCATTCGCGATATGACGTCGCGCGCGCGGTGTTCTTGTATCGGCGTGGGTTACCGCCACTCACCCGATTGCCGGACAGACGCGACATTTGATTTAGCCCCAAACCTGCCGTTCGGTTTTTTTCTAGTTTTTTTCGATCAGAAGCCCCCTCCCCCCCCCCCCCGTTTGGCTGTGTCGCCCGTTTTGGCGAGTATCACGGACCGTGGCACGGCGGTTAAATGCCGGGTATCACCCGCGTCCGCGTTGTCGACACACTTTCAAAAAGCTCGATAACGGGCCGAAACTCTCGGTGTCGGTTTCAAAGACGAACGGCACCGAATCGGTCCTGTTATTAAATGCGCGAAATTCCCCGCGTCGCCGGGCGGTTGCGCGGAGGACTGAAACGGCCGCGCCATGCGGGTCTGAATGAATGGCGTCGCGCCTTAAACGGAAAAACCCGACACTCGCGTCACGCAGCACCCGTGCCGCGGGCCGACAGACCGGCCCCGGACATCGAATACGCGTGGTGGTCTCGATTTTTTTTTTTTCGTAGCCGCCTACCGTGTTACGCGTCCGGGGATTACGACGGGATTATTATTATTGTCGTTTTATTGGCGGCGGCGAGATCACGATGATGATAATAAATAATATATTACATTTGAAAAAAGCCGTTTTTTTTTTTTTGTTGTTTTCTTCTTTCGGTTTCACTGTCCGCCTCCTCCCGCTGCTTTTTACTCTCTTGCTCGCCCGCATATTTTATCCTAAAGCCGTTACATCTGTGATATCGTATAATTTACACTGCCGGTACACACAGGGCGATCCGTTTGTATCGCGCGAACCAACGGTTTTCACGCACGGGGTTTTTTAAGTGAATTCTCGATTTTTTTTTTTCCCCATTCATTTCTCGCTATCCGAACAACAATTTTCGATAACCTCTAAAATTGATGAAGGTTTCGAGTTCTGTTTTATTTCGACAAGCGTTTTAAATTTTTTCCCCCGACTCTTTATACCTTAAAAAAACCATTTTTAAACGCAGAATCGAATAGAGAATATTTTTTTTCTACACGTCATTTTTATTAATTCACTATTTGTGAATATTATAACAGTTAAAGATTGAGGAGGGGGGAGTAATGGGCTAATTTACTATTTAAAAATGCATAATATGAAATTAATTATTCTTCCCTCTACTCCACCGGTCTAAATTTCTATTAGTCCTATAACACATTTTTTTGAACCATATATTCTCTAAGAGAATCCTTGTTTACAAGGGATGGGATTCCTGTTAGTATAAATCAAACGCAAATAACACCGTTTACGGTAAAGGAGTGCGAGTAAAAAGTTAAAAATAACGGATTAAAATAAAGCTAAAAAACGAAACATAAATGTAAAAATTCTCTGCGAGAAAACCGCTGGTTCGTGACAAATAGACCACACTGTATATATTCAAACTGCTTTTATACGTACTCGGCGCACGCGTTATTTCGGTATTTTTTACAGTAACACGTGTCTGATTTACATGCGTATTGAATAATTTATGTATACGACCACTCGTCTGAAAACTGTTTAAACCGCGCGTCTTTGAAAAAAATAAATATATATACCTGACCTTATAGGTGTGTCCAAAGTGGATCGTAATAATATTATACACGTGTTTGTAAATTATTATCAATTGTTCGGTTTTTTTTTTTCTTTTAAAGCCGGTTCTATTTTATAAGAGTATACCTACGGTATCTTAAAATAAAAAAAATTTAATTCAGTAGCAGATGTGCTTTTATACGGGTTATTTTTCAGTCTCGTTTTTGTACGATATTTTATGCATTTTTTTTCTTCTCAAAATAATTAATAATCATAATAATTGTAAAAAGAGAAAATATAATTCGGCTGTTTTTATTCTTCGCTATCGCCGGACAGCTATATAGCTATATGCGCAAACGCCCTGTGAAAATAATTAAGAATTAAAAATTCACGTAGTTTTACATTTTTAATTATTTATAAACCTAACGCCCGTCGTCGTTCGGTGACGGAAAATAAATTTGTACCCCTTTTTTTTTTTTTTTTTGCTGTTATACTCTGAGAAACTGTAATTAGCTAATAAATACTAAGGTCTTGTCTTTTTTTTGTGTATATATTTTTATCGGTAATTTTTAATTTAAATATAAAATCGACTGGGCTCAAATAACCGGCTGCGTGTAATAAATTGAAAATAAATTAATTATTCGATGATTTTAATTGGTCTACCGCGTTATATTCAAACAAAAGTTTGAAAAAAACTCTGTGCGGTAATATGTATGTACTATAAAAAGGATAATACTGTTGAAAGGTGTCATAAGAAGGAAGTTTGAAAAAAAGGACATTTATAGTAATTTTATTTACACCCATACATAACGATACGAACCATTTCTTACGACAAAAATTCTGAGCAGAGTATCATCGGTCATGTTTTCCCTTGTTGTCAAGGTAACCCAGGATCAACGGAAATAATAGAAAAAATTGCCAATTTTTCCCATTTATTTAGTTAAAACTACAAGGAAAATCAAAAAATGACCTGGTTGACTCACCAACTAGAACAAAATTGCCACGACAATGTCCCCGTAAAGTTTTAATTTGGAGGCGAAATATCGGACAGAAAAGTTATTTGTAGACTAGAAAAAAACCCAATCAGAATTTGATAACAGTGGAAAATAAAATATGCGAACATAATAAGTAATATAGTTTTCGTGCGATTCAATTATGTGTACCGTATTTTTTATAATTTTTTGTATTATCCGCTAGACTTGCAACAGCTAGTATTTATTTAAAAGGAGTGTCGTGTTAAACGCGCGTTTATGAAGACGAGTGGGATTTTTTTTTTTTTTTTTTTTTTTTTTTTTTTAATAAATTTACGACAATATCCGCCTTTTAGATCCTCCGCGCAGTAGTTGTTATAACGCGGATTTGTCGAATACAACCGGCGCCAACATAAATTATAATTTTCAAAAGCGGATAAATTGTTTCGGAATCTAAAAAGTTTACGTTATAGACGGCGAACAAAAAAAAAAAAAAAAAAAAAAAAATGAAAAACTACTCGCGATGGTGTTTAGGAAGTAGGTACGGGAAGGTGCTCGTTACTCGGGGTGGAATTCTCTTCTCGGCGACGACGTAATAATAATAATAATAATAGTAACGGCAGTGTATAATAATGAAGATGATTATAATATTCGTTCCATTAGGTTAAAAGCTTCATAGCTAAAAAAAAAAAAAGTTTATTTATACGCGGGCAGCGGTTTTGCAGTAGAGAGCGCGCGGAAGTTCCCGCAGTATTAATATAATATGTTAATTTCCGTAAAAAATGTTAAAACACACAATTTATTCGGACCCGCGGTATGCGGACCGAAACTCGGGTCGACGTTACATTTTATGGTGCAAAACGTGTCTCTTATCACGGTCATAACACCGTTGTTCGTATACCATTGATTCATTACCGAACGACTACACTTAGAGTGCGCCGATAATGGTTACCGTTATTGTTTGTCGGTGTGCAAACAAAATAATAATAATATTACCATTCATTGTACGGGAAATCTCATACTTAACACCTTATTGCGAATTTCTCGCAAAAACGACTTGAACTAAATATTTGAAAAATTTAAAATTGGTTATAGATCAATAATAGGTGTGTAAAATGAACGTGTCGAAAGCGACGAAAAAACAACCGCTCGCGTCCGAATGCGGTTTTCGAAATCGGTAATAATTGCATTATTCGTATACACGTTATTATATGGTGTAAATTTCATTTTCGAAATAAAAAAAAAATTACTAGTGAACAGAGCAGAATGAAACTCCATCACTAGAGTGAAATCCCCCCTCCCGTCAACAGAAATCTGTCGCTTGGTGCAAGCTGGACCAATGTCAAAACAAAACGACTTTAATTCTCGAGTTACGGTTCAGTTGACCCGCTAAAAATGTCCAAAAATAGCGGGAAAAGGATTACAATAGTATGATTGTGTTAGTACTATTGCAGACACAATTACAAATGCACATGGAAATTCGGCAAAAAACTAAAAGAAAAAAAAAAATACCTGTACAATTTGTATTTGTATTTCCGCAAACCGTTAGGAATATCTGTAAAAAAAAAAAAAAACCGTATTCTTAAGTGAAATACGTTGTTTTTTTTTTTTTTCAACGTCTCATTGTCGGTTCCAGTTTCGAGAGACGTCCGTTTCAAGTACAACATCGAAAATACGATCCAAACAAAAAAACCCAACGTACGTAAAAATCCGTCAGATTCGGGCGAGAGCTATCGTTATTAAGTCATCACACGTGTGACGTTTTCCGTCATTTTAACCGAACAAATAGTGCCGCGACCTACGCTGTTATTACGTAAATCACAATATGTAAATTCGATTAATACGCGGCAACATTAATCGTTTATTTCGCGTTCATTTTCGTGTCCGACCAAAGCACCGGAGATTACGTATTATTATTATTATCATTCTATCGCGATAACGCCGGAAGTCGTCGCGAAAATTCGATGGCACGTCAACCGTCGTGACGATGGATCCCCGGTTCGTCTATACCGATTCCCGTACGAGTCGATTATGGATTGATCCGTACAGATGTCCGCGGTGGTTTGAATCCACGTACAATTAAGTTGCGCTCCGGCATTCCGACACGTTAAACGGTATTGAACACAGGACGTCTGGCGGAAAAGGCCGAAAAAACTCGCAGGGAAAAAATGCGATTTGTCAATTGCCAATTAGTTAACTAACTTTTTTTTTATCGCCGCGACGAACACACGTCCGGTACATCGAAATATCATATCGGTATACTTCGTACACGGCCGGGATATTTCTGTGCAAGTGTGGTTTTGAATGAGAGACTCTTTAAAGGCGCGCCGAATCTACGGCCGTAACACGCGACCCATCGCCCGGGACGGTCGTCGGGAGTCTGGCCGTTTACCCGGAAAAACTGCTCCCGGAAGTATTGAGAAATTCTCCGACAAGACGACCGTCCCCGGTACACCGCGTTCTCTTGGGCCATAATATCATCCTTACGATCTGGCACGGTCGTCTGGAATACTTCGTGAACGGTTCGCGCGGAAATAAAACGAATAATCCGTTTGGACGGTTAACCGATTGAATTACGTTCGTCCGCGTTGACGTGACACGTACTTACGTGTATGTTTTCGACGCGAGAGGAAAAAAAAACCCGGAATAATCCGTACTCGTTTATTATTATATTATGTCGGATGTGAAGACGAAATTGTCGTCGTCCTCGGAGCGGTCGGGTATTTCGTCACGGTTTTCTAGACGGTCGGGGAATATGAAAATTAACATTTTGATAGCATTATATTTTTATTATATTTACGTTGATTGTCATATTAATTAGTTTGCTTTATCCGTGCCCCCGAGTGGTGTTAATAAATAAATAATAATTATTGTTATTATTATTAAATAATAGACGTCATTCGGGTTTAACAGAGATTTCTCGGAGGACACTTATGCGGTTAAAAGTGAAAATGGCTGGCTCTGACGTTTTCTCGCCGTGCCTCAAACGGCGATGTGATTTTGCATCTGACAGTGCTCCATTCGAAACGTATTTCGAAAACACCAATACTTTTTACAAAAAATCGTTTTATGTGTTGTTTGAAACATTTTTTCTCTTCGTAAAAATGCTACGATTTATCCACATGGTACCATAAAAAGATTTAAATCGAAATTTCTGTTCTGTAATGTTTTTTTTTTTTTTTTTTGTTTTAACAATTTATCTTTTTTAAGATAATTTACCTATTAATACATAGTAAATTTCCCTACTTCCTGTCTTCCTCCCTACAACAGCATTGACAGTGCGAAATTTGTTCAGCTTTTTATAATTTTACAATAATATGAAAAGCGTTACGAAAAATAAGACGTCGTGTGCAAGAAATTCCTAATAATTTCTATACTTAACACGGCGGCACGATAACGAATGTGTATGTAAAGGGAAAAAAAAGAAAAGGTCAATGATGGAAACGACCTGTCCCCCGCAAAAAATACGTCTTGTCTGCGTGACTTTTTCCGTATATATGGATTTCTCCGGAGCCGGTGGCGTCGCGCGGGGTAACTTTTACCAGACCGTAAAGTTCGGATAGAGACGAATGCGTGTGGGAGGCGGCAAAGGTATCAATTTATTTATTTATTCGGCCATGCCAGAGTGTAGTGCATAGAGGAGGAGGCGGTTTATAAGATTGATGACGTTTTATCGGAAGGCTCTGGCTTTTTTTACTCTCTGCGGAGATCGCCCGGGCGACTCGTTGCCAGATGCCTATAAATCTTATTTCGGGGTCTGCGCGCGGAAATATTACGGTTTGCGGGTACGCGAGAAAAACAAATCGTCAAACGTCAAACGTATACACATACACTTGCGACCCCTCAAAACATACACGCACGTGATGTAGCCGACCGGCGAACTGATCTCGGTATTATTTCTTATTCGTGTTTCAGAGCCAGATTTTGCAGCTTCAAAACGCAATAACCAAGTTGAAAATCGAAAACGAAACGCTGAAAAAACAGATAAACACCCTCGAAGCGACGGTAACGTACTTTTGTATACGAATATACAGTACTACGAGCTGTAGTAGCCCGACCGCTCGGAAATCGTAAAATAGTTTGGCCACACTGCGGGATTATAATATTTTTCTTTTCTTTTCTTTTTTTTTTTTTTTTAACTAAAATATATTGTATTGTACAGGGTATTAGTCAAGTGCAAAAAGCTCTGGTCGAACGGCTCCGGATACTGGAACACGAGAAGAACCGTATCGAACGCGAGGGCGAACAACAGCGCAAACAGTACGAGAGGTGTCTGGACGACGTGGCCAAACAGGTGGTCAAAGCCGTACTATCGCAAAAAGTACGTGTCTATATTTGTTTTAATTATTTATTTTTATCTGACCATCATTGTGGCGTTCGTCATAGACCGATGATAAATAATAGACCTCATAATACGTCAAGTATAATATACTAGCCGTGATTAAAACATTCAAAATGGCAAAACCAGTGAAACACTATTAACGAAATTATATAAACTGTTATTTTGTACGAGAATTGAAGCCGATTGGAGGATTGGCATAGGGTTCCCAAACACTGATGCGAGCGGGCAACGCGCGTATAAAACTATTATTACGTATACGGAGCGCCATCTTTTGACATAACCGTAAACTAAATTATTCTCTGGAAAACCTATAATTTCCATATAACACCTATTCTCTGATCAAAAAAAAAAAACCGTATTTTTGCCGTTTTAATACGGAAATTACGAGCACTTACCCGTATAATTATATTGACAAGTATAAATGGTTAAACATACACATTGTAAAATGGGGTAAAATGACCGGCGTTTTATTTTCATGATATTTCGATAAATAATTATTTTTAAAAAGTAGCCTCACTCGTTCGTAACATGTACAGACAAAATATAATTACAGAAACTTATTTTGAAATAAATCCTTGAGGTTGACAATTAAATATTAATAAATAATAAACCGTAACTTCGTCGATTCACAAATATCGAATTAGGCACAGAAAAAAATATACATAGAAAGTTCTAACCTACATCAAATATACGCAATATTAATTACGACATTGCGAGATTGTCTCGACCAACGTCGACTACTAACAACGCAGGGTAATATTTCCGTTTTTACGGTTTCGGCAGGAAGCCGCGGCACGTTGGTAAAATTGGTACGCATCAGATTGTATACATTTTTGTTTTGAAAATTTCCGAACGAAAACACTATGCAGATTATTTCCCAATTGATTATCGGAACGCACCTACTACAGTCTAGTGGTACCTAACATTTTTCGAAATCGGTGCGACAATTTTTTTTCTCGTTTCAATTTCATTTTTTAAAATTTAGTAGCCCGACAGTAGACCGCCAGAGTCTCAGAAAATACACCAATATAATAATAGTCGGGACAAGTATATTATATCTTAAAAACTTTTAAATATACATACAGACCAGTATATATATACCTATTATAACTTTTTTATTTAACAAATCATTAAAAACTGGTATTTTTCCTAACATATGGAAATTTTCATTTGTATCTCCAACTTATAAAAAAAGGAAATAAATCATTGGTTAATAAACAATTATTTCCTTTATGTGAACGTTTATTTTTCAAACGAACAACGTGGATTTCGTCCATGGCGATCATCGTTAACCAACCTAGGTATTTTCAAACAATTCATCTTAGAATTGATTAATATACAAGCTCAAGTCGATGTAATCTATACGGACTTTGAAAAAGCGTTTGATAGAGCTAGTCATTCTCTTTTATTAATCAATTAAACTAAAAACATTTGGTTTCGACAATCCGTTACTTTCATGGTTCGAATCTTTCTTAACCAACCATGCAGTGAAATATGAAAATCATAATTCCGATCAAATAAATATATCACCAGGTGTCCCCCAAGGTGACCACCTGTCACCGTTACTATTTTCTATTTTTATTAATGATATTCAAAAAATCATGAAAAATTCACAATGTCTTCTATTTGCGGATGACACTACAATTTTTAAGAAAATTGAATGTTTTGATGATGCGATAAAACTCCAAGACGGTCCAATTAATTTATATCATTGGTGTGGTGAAAATGGTATGTCACATAATATAGATAAATGTGCCGTTATCTCTTTTTCTTTAAAGAAAAGTACGCTGTTTTTCGATTACAGGTTAGATAGTGTCAATGTGTCATGCAGAAATGTAATTAAAGACCTGGGAGTTTTATTTGATTCAAAATTCTCATTCAATCATCATATGGATTATATTATGAATAAGGCATTTATGAAATTAGGATTTTTAAAACGTATGTACAAGGATTTTAATGATGAGTCGGCACTTAAAACTTTAATATTTCTCATTGGTACGGTCCCATTTTGATTATACTTCCTTAATTTGGCACTCTGATAATATTACTCAGAATCAAAGTTTATCCTCTGTCCAAAATAATTTCCTAAGATACTTATCCCTAAAACCCCAAATACTATTATGGCCACTTATGCTGACGACACTGCGATTCTCTCTCCTGGTATTGACCCTGTAGAAACTGTTCATTTTTTACAAACACATTTAGACCGAATAGACAAATGGTCATCCAACTGGAAAATCAAGATTAACCCTGACAAATCAACTTGCGTCCCATTCACACTAAAAAAAAGTCCTTACCCCTTCCCCTCCATTTTCAAGGAATACCAATCCCAATATCCTCAGAAGTAAAATAAATATCTCAGCATCTTACTTGACAAAAGATTGACCTGGGGTCCTCATATTAAATCAAAAAGAAAAACTCTCAATAGTCGTCTACACTTACTTCGCCCACTTCTGAAATCAAAACTACCCTTGCATACAAAAGTAATCATCTACAAATCCTTATTAAGGCCTATTTGGGCATATGCAATCCAAATCTGGGGATGCGCCAAACCTTCTCAATTACGTACCCTCCAAGCCTTCCAATCTACATAAAAAAAAAAGATACTTATCATTCAAATGCCATATAGAAAGAGTTCCTCACTCAGGATATGAAACTGCTTGTAATTTTTTTAGGATAATGTCTTTAGATAAAATAATGAATTTATTAAACTCTAAATTTCTCTATAAATTACTACATAATATTATAAACTGTCCTGAACTTCTTGAGCGTTTGAACTTTAGGATAAACCAGTCATGTTCAAGAAATAAATCTCTATTTTATCCTTCACAAATCAATAAAAAATACATGCTATATACCCCCGCAAATGTCCTCATGACCGCGGGAAATTCAATCCATAATTTAAATATATTTAATACCACTCTACGCAACTTGTCAAATATTCTATCCAATTAATTTTATTTACTATCCTAATTTATTTCATTAGGTTTTTTAATTTATTTATTATAATGTTATTATAGATTAAGATTTTTTTGTCTGATATGTTAATACATGTCTCGATGTATTAATTATTTTCTATTTTTATTTATTTTGTATGTTAATTTAATTGTTCAACTTAACTTTATTATTTATTATTATTAAATTATTTATTTTACCATGTTCATGTAAGTTGCATACTGTCACATTTATTATTTTGTAATTGGAAATTTCCGTAAATAAATTATTAAATTATTAAATTATTATTATTAAAAAAACATGAACTAAAAATACCAATATGTATTTTCAAAAAAAATTATGATGGTAATTTATTGTTGACAAAAAGTATTTCAAAAGTGCGAAATTCTCAGTCTTAAAGTATGCCTTAAAAATCAAAATTTGCAAAGCAATATACTAAAGCATATAAAATATCTGCCCTACTTATAAGTATCGTGTGCAATTATTTTGTGATCGAAATCCTTGAATGCTCTACAAAAAAAAAAAAAAAAAACCAAATTAGAAAAAAAATACATACATGCAAAAAAATGTTATTATGCTGAATCGCAAGGTCACGAAGCACTTTTTGGTTTGACTAGTTATTATTATTATTGTTTTTTATGGCGAAACTCATAGTTTTTCTGGCGTTCGTTTATTATATAGAGTCTGCGAGAAGAGATATCTTCGTTACAGCACCGGGTCAAGGAGCTAGAGACGGGGAACTGCGCCCTGTCCGCGCTCCTGGTCCAACGTCTGGGACAGAAAATAAATTACTCGCCGAAAACCGCGATGCCGGTGGCCGAGAGCAGGTCAGTGATGTTCGACATGCACCGATCGTCCCCCATGGTAAGTTTACCCACATGTACAGAATATAATAGGATCGTTTCGGGTTTCAAAGACCGCAGCGAATAAAATCGGTTTTGTGTCCTGCGCAGAAAATGGCCATCGAACGGCCGGCCAGCTGCGACCTCACCAAAGGCCTGAAGAAACTGCAGAAGAACGACGGTTGGCAGACGGCCGTCTCGTACCACAGACCGCAATCGTTGAACCTGGAGATCTGCTGTTCGCACAACGGTAATAACTAGGGGTGTTTATTCCGTTTTTCTTTTTTTTTTGTTTTAATATTTTTCCAAATATCGTGCGCGCGCAATAATAACAATTATGATAATTGCTACAGCCGAAGAAGCGGCGAAATGCGACCGAGTGCTGGGCGACGAGACGCCCGAGAGCGGTAACCGAGACGAAGGGTACTCGACCATGTCCAGTGACGTGCAGGGTGCCGCCGAACCGCCGTCCACGAAAGGTTTGGAGGACGTGAAGGAAGCCAACGAGAACGAATCGAACGCGCTCGTGGAATCTTCGCCGTGTTCCAGGTGACCCTCTAGTCCTTAACAATAACACGACAACCGTATCGGGGGTCTTCCGACATTTTTAGACGGATGTCCGTCGCTACAGTTTTAGGATATTTTCTATTAAAAAAAAAAAAACCAGCCGATGCGTGTGCCGCTACATTTTAGGAGGGAAGTCGGAATGAAGGTTATACAGAGTTTAATATTTTAATTTATATCTGTACGGAACGGTAAACCATTGCTGACGAAAAACGATATCAAGCGATTTTTCGATAGTTACCTAGGTAAACCGGAAATCAACGAACGGTCGCTATTTTTTTTAACCCGATCACCGAAAATTCTCCGAGAAATTTCCTATCAGGTTTCTGAACGGAACGAGATTTCTGTGGGGAAACTCGTTTTATGGACTCGACAAATAAACAAAAAAAAAAAAAAAACCAATACATTCCTCGCGTAGCTCAGAATCGAAAATTCATTTTGTTAGCAATAGGTGTTGTTGTTTTGTGCTTACTGAAAGCTCCGGACGTCGAGTTCCCGAAATCTTCTGTAATTACACTATTCTAATCGACCGCGATGATAACACGCCGCTGTTTCGGTGCAATTATATAAGCGGCGCAATTAATATTCTCGGCTATTAAAGCGGAAAGCCGAGTCTCGTTTCGCGAACCGTTTTTAGGCGTATTAACGACGGTAAACGCGCATTTAAATAGAATATATATTATTATTATTATTATTATTAATCTAGGCGCACTGTATAATTGTTTTCTTCATTAATCAAATTCACGAAAAGATAACGACCGTCGTCGTCGTCGTCGTCGTCGTCGTCGTCGCCGTCGTTTCCAAATCGAAACCCCCAAGCACTAGCGGTTCATTAGCGCGCGACAAAATGTTGAAACAACAATCTGAAAAACAAATATAAAATTATTAACCGCCGTCGGTTACACACACGCGTCTAGACTCTTAGAGAACGGATTTTATATTGCACAAATCTACGAAAAAGCGATTAAAAAAGTAAAAAAAAAATTTTAAAGAGCGATAGTAATAGCAAAACGATTAACTTTAAACGCTCGCTCTCGCACCCTCAAACACCTCTTATCAAAAAATAAATTCACTAAACTTAGAACTAAACTACTCTTATATAAGTCGCTACTTAAACCCATTTGGACTTACGGTTTACAGTTGTGGGGGTCGGCCAAAAAAACTAATGTTAATAAAATTCAGACTTTCCAGAACATCACACTTCGCAAAATAGCAAATGCCCCACCGTATGTATCCAATTTAACCCTCCACAATGATCTGCACATGAAAACTATTGAAGAAGAATCGGTAATTTATTACAAGCGATTCTTTTNCAATCACACAAATCCACTAATCAGAAATCTAAATACATTAACTCTGCCCGAAGCTCCTCGACGTCGTCTGAAAAGGAGATGGTACAGAGACCTTCTAATCGAATAGCTCTAATGATCTTATTCCTCGCTTACTCTCACTTCACTCATAATCTCCTCTAAGTCATAGATTAACTTAACTTGTATTCATGCTAAGTGTTGCTAATGGGTGACTTCTAAACCCCGTTTCATCCTGCTTTTTTACTCTCTGCAAATTCACTTATTGTGCTTATTATAGTATAGATTGTGTAATTCATATTAATAGTTAAGTAGTTAAGTTAGTAGAGCGATAGAAATGGGATTTTAAAACGAAATTGTACGCACTGTTAAAGAAATTACCTTGTGTCCATCGTTTTTGTAGTGTTAAAAAAAACTGTATTTAATAAATAAGAGCCGTTAGATGGCGGTGGGAGGACTTTTAAACCACTCTGTCGTTATTGCTTCACAAAATATTTCGCGGGGCTTTCCTGACGTTTTTAATCTTTTTTTTTTTTTTTTGTGGATTTTAACAAAGCGAAATTGGTCAACAGGTCCCGGGTTCGTGGATTATGCGTTTATTTCATTCGGAACCATTTTTCTGTTATCTACTTCTCGCTGTCCACAAAATATAATATTTATGAATTGTATTATATTATCGTTATAATTTCGAAATTCCCCCACCCCTTGTCAATATTATAGGTTGACCATTACTCCCGACATTGACAATACTGTGTACTGCAATGACGAGGATGACGGCGAATGTGTTTTGCGCAGGGTAATGAACAGCGAAGACACGGACGTGATATTCTTACCGCTGAGCCTGTCGTTCAGCTTCATCAACCCGCGGCACAGTTACCCGCCGCTCCGGTGCCTGTCGTCGATGCCGGTGCAGCACATCATGCGCAGCTATTCGGATTCGCACTTGTTCCTGAAATTGGCCGCGGCCACGGGCGCTGTGGGCGGCTGCGGCGTCAACGAGGACGAAGACAGGACCTCGTGGTACAGCGGTGGGGAACTCTGGGAGATGGATTACGTGCAGCATTGGCTCCGGTTGGATGAAACGCGGACGGCTATACAACAGCGGATGGAGTACGACGCGGCCGAACTGGAAGACTGGACTATGGACGACGGTTCCGGGCCGGGGTGGAAACGGATATCGTCGTCGGCGGACGGCAAACAGCAGTCTCTTCCTTGCATCGAGGAGGACGATTCCGCGTCATCGGCGACCGGTTGCAAGGGCGAGGACGAGCTGATGGGCTCGGCCAAGGACATGTCCTGGCACCATTATCACCACGACCACCACAACCACCATCATCATAACCTTCAGCAGCAACATCAGCACAACCACGACCAGCCGCACCCGTCACAACTGCAGCAACAGCTACCGCTGTACGGTTCCGGTTCGCCGGGCCATGACTCTTGGTCAAGCACGGACGAGTACGCTGCCGCCGAGACGCCGCCGTCCAAACGCTCGTCGATGAGCTGTTCGGACAGCATCGAACTTCTACCGCCACCCGGGCCTATCGCCGGAACCGATTTTACCCGCGACTTTTACCGACTGGTCAAGTTCGAGAGCTCCAAGAGCCTGGCCTCCACTTCCTCGCGGAGCGTCACCGGCGGCGGTTGTGATCACTATTACCGAAAGCCGTCCCCGGTAATCGAGGCGCAACTGGACCGCGAACAGGCCCTGCAGAGCGTGCTCGACTTTATCGCCGAACAGCAGCAATACTGTTTGTCCCGGCAAGCGGAAGACAAGCGAGAGTCGCCAATACCTCCGCCGTCACCACCGCCGCCGCAGTCGCCTACACCGCAGTCACCAACACCGCAGTCCCCGACGAACGCGGCCGCTACCGCTCGTGAACTGGCCCTGGAGTCGACCTCGCCCGCGATCGTCGTCTCTGTTGGCACCGCAGACGGATCTTCGCCGTCGTCGTCACCGACCACGACGTCCAACAGACCGCCGCCGGCAATGCCAACGTGCGACAGCAACAGTTGCAGCGATAACCTGCTCAACTCGAAAGACAGCGGGCTGTGCGGTAGCGACGTGGAAATCGAATGCCTTCCCGAAGACTGTTACGCGGACCGATCGTATTCGCCCTGCACCGGCGCGCAGCAGACGACCGCCGCTTCCGCGGCACGATCCGCAACCCTGCTGCTCAGGACCGTACCGGAGGAGGACGAGGAATGTTCGGCCAAATCGACATCACCCCAACCGTCGTCCGCCGGCCTGAGTAGCGTTTGCACGGCGGAGACCGAGGTCATGGTGACGTGGGCGACCTCGTCGTCCAAGGACCTGATCGACCAGCTAAACCGGATGGAGGTCGGCGACCTGTCCGGCACCACTGCCGGCAACAGCGCGGCCGCCCGCGATCCGTTCTGCGACCGCGACGACGACGGCGACGACCGCCCCGGAAACGGTGTTTGTTCACCGCCCGAGGGTAATATCCAACCCATTTTGCAAACCGACCTGGACGAAGCGTGCTGTTGCCCTACCGGCTGGATACACGTCGAACGAGATATAGACTTTGCTGACCCCAAGGTACGTTCAATACATTTATAACTGGGGCTCGGTTTCAATGGAAAAAAATGTGTTTGGTTTTCTGGGCGGTCTAAGACGACAATGCTCCCCTTAAATACGTTCACGATTCGTCGCGTGTGACGAAAACACATTATTATTTTGGTTGAATTTTCCGCCGTTTTTCCATTTTTAGAGCGTTTTATTAGCGTTTTCCATCGTTAACACGTTAAATTTAAAAAAGCATATGTGCATATAATAATAGTTTAAATCTAGGTAATTCAAACGAGTATCTCAAAAAATTGTCGGTTTTCGTGAAATTTAATTTAATCGATTTTAGGTGCACCTCTCCATTCCCAATCATCACAGATTGCCAATAGTTTTTATTTACGATCACGGTAACACGTTTAGCGTTAACGTTTTTAACGGCTTTCGCGCGCCAACCAGCTCAAATCAAACAGAAGTCGCGGCGTTAAAACCGAAACACGACCGACCGTTAACGTTGAGAACGTGCAATCGTAAACGGCCGGTGACATTATTATTATGTTTATTTATTATATGACGTTAATGAATCCCCCCGTCCGTTTTGCGCAGGAACGAGCCAACCTGTTGGACGTCATGTTGGCGTCCAGTCGGAGTTCGTCGAGCAGCACGTCCAACGAGACGCCCGACGATGACGACGACTGCAGTATCAGCAGCGGCGGCGACGTCGACGACGTTGACGGCGGCAGCGGCGTTTGCGGCTGCGGGACAAGCGGCGGCAGCGGCGACGGCGCGAACGGGGACGAGGACGACACGTCCGACGACAGTAGCGACGACAACGACAGCCCGGGACGGTCTTCCGCGGCCGCGGACCGTAACCGGGAATCGTACAATCGCCTGCACCGGTTGCACCGAGTCCGCAGACAGAAGAAAGGTAAATCCGGGTGGCCGGCTAGATGTCGCGAGGGTCGTGGATAGTGGCGCGCGCGGGTCTGGACGACGAGACGGTGATA
Source organism: Cinara cedri (assembly GCA_902439185.1). Classification (NCBI taxonomy): domain Eukaryota; kingdom Metazoa; phylum Arthropoda; class Insecta; order Hemiptera; family Aphididae; genus Cinara; species Cinara cedri. The sequence goes on along the minus strand of CABPRJ010000952.1, from coordinate 7,268 downwards.
CAGAGAAATGGATATTTTTTTTTTTTTTTTAGTAACGTTTATTCCTCCGCCCCGTGCGACTTGTGATTTTTCCTTTCTTTTTTTTTTCTCAACCAATTCGATATTTTCATCACGAATATAATACTCGGAACCCCTCGTTTTACTCGGCGAGACTTATCAAAGACCCACGGGATTTTCGTCCCGTCCGCATAATATAGGGGTGCATCCGCATTATATTTCCGTATTGCGTTTGTTTTTTTTTTTTTCGTTTGTCGAAATTTGAATAATAAACCGTTTTGAAAATCCGAACCGTACGGCGAAAATGGAACGTTTGCGGGGGTCGTCGCGAAATATTACAATGCTCGGTACGTCGACGCGACGGTCGTTATAACGTTTAAATTCGGTTTTCGAAATAAGCGGAGAAAATACGTTATTTTCTCCGAGGTCTGACATGCGGATAATCGCCGGGAGATCGTATCGATAGAACGGGGATGGGAAACCGATTTTCGTGCCGTCTATAGTATCCTGGTGGCAATAATCCGGACTTTAAATTCCGAAAATTAAATCGTTCAAATGTATAGAGATGTTTATAAAAAAAAAATCGAAAAACACTAATATCGAAATCTGGAGTTTTGCGGACACAATTCGGATTTCTGTCACTACTGCAGCGACCCGCGTGCTCACGAACGGCACGCACACACGCCGCACAGTTCGAAATGATTGTAGTAAAACTCGTTTATTTTTCTATTTGATCACGCGACCTCCCGTATAAAATTGTACCCAAGCATTCAATAAATATTAATGTGTTATCGAACCGTGTCGGTTTTCCAGCGTCGGCTATCCAGGACGGTTTCGGAGTGCTCCGGTCCCCGGCCACGGGGCTCCGGCAGTCCATCGTGGGCCGCGCCGACTTTTTCGTCCGGTACGGCGACAAGGAGCGCGAGGCCATCGCCAACTTTGACTTCCTAGACGACCTGTCCACCACGACGCTGAGCACCGACTCGAGCGACCGGCCGTGTTCGCCGCCGCCGACGACGACAACGACGACGACGACGACGACGCCGCGGCACCGTCCCGAGGCCGACGCCAAAGCCACGGCGGCGGCGGCGGCCGCCGAAAACAAGCGCGGCAAATACTACTCGTACACGTGTTCCTCGTCGGCCACCTCGGCGGCCGTGGCCACGGCCGCCGCATCCGCCGGACGCCGGGCGCCGCACGTCCCGGTGTTTCCGCCGGACGGACGCCGGCAAAGACGCCGCCGCTATTCCGGCCTGTCGCTGAGCGATTCGTGCGGCGACTCGGACTGAGCGCGACCCGCCAGCCACCACCGCCATCGTCCGCCGTGCGTTGACCGACGTTGATTTTTCCACGTCAAACTGTCTGTCCCGACCGTCGATCGCGAAACACAATACTGTTACTGCTACAACGCGACAAATATAAACATTATTTTTCTGTACGTTTTTATCGATTTTAGCGGCATACGCCACCCCCACCCTCCCCACCCCTCGCGCCGCCGTACGGCTTTACCCGCCGGCGCCGCCAAATTCGCTCACGACCGTATAGTTTTGAAAAAAAAAAAAAAATAATAACAATAATAAATACGATAAATAATATATGTTTCGACATTACGTAGAAATCCCGTGAGATAAACCGTACGGCGTTCCGATCGGCGTGATTTAACGCCCCCCCCCACCCTCCCTCCCCCCAAACCCCCCGGGCGGTCGACTTTCAATAGTAATTGTTGTTGACGACACACGGCATTCGGGGTTTTCGGCACGGTTCCGTCCCGCCGACTCGTATTCGCGTAGCCTTTTCCGGGGCTTTTTGAGGTAAAAAACCAACGCCGGTACCTCTCCTCCAATCATTTTCTTGCGGTATTATCGGGGGGTACGGTCATCAACGAGTCTTCCGCGGGCCCTCGTAAATGTCGAACGATAACCATTGTACAAATTACGTAGTTTTTTTTTTTCTCTCTATTTTACTTAGGTCATCGCACATAGGTAACCCCCCCCCCCCCCCCC
>CABPRJ010000951.1:2600719-2659935 GCA_902439185.1 Cinara cedri | reverse complement strand
CGGAAATCAAAAAATATCCTTTCGACGCACTATCACTAAAAAAAAATTGATTTTAGAAAAAGGCCACATTTGATGATCAGCGAGCCAGAAGAAACAATGAAAAATCAGAAGAATTTAATCAGGAATAAAATTGTATAGTGTAAAGTGCATATTTAAAATGATATAATTGCATTTTTTAACCTTTTTAGATTTAATATTTGTTTGCTATAATTTTAATCACATAATGTTTTTTATTTTTCCTTTGTATAATTTTTCATTGTAGGCATAGATATGTAAAGCAAGTATTAATTGGTATTTAAACATGAATAAATGTGTTGTATATAACGTACGTTAATGCATACCTATGTCCAATTTTGGATACTATTAACATATATTTATTATCTCTATAGTATCTACTACTTGATATATTTACAATTCCCATTTGAAAAACCAAAGTTTGTATCACCACCTAATACCCCTTAAATGTTTTGAAAAGTCTAAGTATTTTAAAATATTGGCTTTAACTACGATTTAATATTCGAAAATATCAGAATTTGTATACATGTATAATCTAACCAGAAAAACGGGATAAACAGTGCTCGTTGAGCACGCTTAGTGAATCTGCCTACATAGTTACTGTATTTAATTGTGATTCTTCATTGCAAACGAAAAACAATTCTATTATTGTTATTTTTTTAGTTGCCAAGGTAACAAATTTATCACATTATATACTACGGGTTGGAAAGTTTACATTTTTTTTTAAGCCGCGTGAGAAAACCAGAGCATTTCTATTAACCGAAAAGTGTTTAAACAAAATAAAATAAATAAAATTAATAAAAAACCATCATTAATAATCTTTTCGAAATTTTCTAGAGTTTAGAAATACTTTTCAAATAAAGTACCATTGGACTAAAATAACATTTTTTTCAGAGACGATATGAAAAATGCAATTCATTTTTACTAACCGTTAAGTATTTTCTGAGAAAAAAAATCCACATTTGTAAAACTAAAAGCTTCTTCGATCAACTAGTAGGTATATGTAAGTACGTCATAACTATGAATAATTAGTTTTATTTATTTATTTAGATTTCGTTGAGTAAAATATGAAAAGGTTTGAACAATTGTATTGATATTGCGGCTCTACAATCAGTATTGGTTTGTTTTTTTTTTTTTTTTTTTATATTTGGAAGTAACAAACAAATGTATTTAAAATAATATATGTAAAATGTCGAATTCGTATTATTTTATAAATTAATTATTATGTTATAACAATCACACGACAGTTTTGAAATCTAGATGTGTACATACTATTGTTAAGTCGCTCTTACTTTTATGATAGGCATTGTTTCATTATTTGTTTGCACTCGATAAAAAGTTTCTTGCTAAGTGTTACGTATTATTTATCGTTATAAATAGTTTAACAATTATCGATTTTCTTTATATAGAATTTTTTAAATAACGAAATCTATTTGTATTACACGCAACCCTGTCTTTGATATCATCTAACAATAAAAATCTATAGTACTAGGTACTATATCTAAACTGCGTACTATACAGTTACACCTACTGTTTTAATCAATATATAATCAAAGTTACCTCGCCAAATCGATCGCCTTTGATCATAGCAACAATATTACCGTACATTGGTACATGAATAATGATAATTACTCCGCTGCAGGGAGGTTGGTTATAATATAAAAAATAATAAACGCTACTAAACACTCCTTGTTAAATGTATTATAAACGATTTTTTTAATTCCCGTGGACAAATAAATAATAATTTATTGATCGGAAATTAATAGCTAAACAATAATTGAACTAATATTGGAAACACGCGCTGAGCTACGAGTTAAAAATAAATGTATACCCGTATACAATTAGAACTACTGGATCAGCAGCAGCAGTCGCCAACACGATTTATACTATAATATTATCATTATGACCAATTAATTTGATTACGGTATAATACACCAATGTTTCTTAAAAATATAACATACCTCAAGTAATAACAATAATGCATTTTGTTTTTCTTTTCAAAACTTACTGTGTATTGTTACAAATTCGCTTCTGGTATTTTTGAATGCCATAAAGAAATTTAAGTTTACATTTATTGACGATGTTTGATAATTTTTGATTTTAGTGATATTTTATATCTTTCAAATTTGTTTAAACGTTATTTTGAATTTTTAGATTACAAGATCATTTTTTTTTTTTTTTTAACCATTTTCTGTCTTTTATAAGGTATTATATTTCCAGTTCCAAGATCGTACTCATGGAGGCTGAGGGGACTGCCACCTCCCCCGAAATATCAGGAAATATTAAATTATTGTTTTAAATATAATAGGTAGGTAATAAAATATAATAAAAGAATATGTGATGTGATCACTTCCACTCAAATGATACCTTGAAAATATATCCAATTTAGGGTAAAGGGGCACAGAAATAGATCCATTGCAATTTTTGTTTTTTTTTTGATTATGGCATTATTGATATGAAATAAAGTATACTGTATATTACACAATCAATTACCAGGTGATCCATTTAAGTGGATACACTCATTATCTCGGAAAGTAATAACTTTTTTCGGAATTTGTTTTCTATAACATTTCAGAAACGAGCAGCTCTGTCGTTTTATATTTATGTTATTTCTGGGGATAAAATCGCTACCTATTTTGATTCACAAAATGTCAACACTAAAATGTAATTTAACTAATACTCCATCTATTTATGGACTTTTTAATACAGGCTGCCATTTGAAAATCAAAAGTAGGTAGTGGTTTTACCTCCGAAAATAAGGGTGAAAAAAAATAACATAAATATATAATTGTAGGGCAGCTTGTTTCTTAAATGTTCTAGAAGATAACGAATTCCGGAAAAAATTGATATTTTCCGAGAAAACGAGCGTACCCATACAAACGAATCACTCGGTATATTGCGATAATTTTTTCTCGATTGATAATCAAACGAGTCTACTAAGAAATCGGAGTGTGTGGATGAAAAAAAAAAAAAAACCATCGCCATTCAAGTTCAAAATACACCCCCGGCGATTTTACGTCACCGCGATCGTGTAGTTATTTTTCGAAATCTCCGCGCGTATACGTCGGACCGCCGACGGTCATTATAGGGAAGCTGTCAATGTATATTGCGTACGCGGATATACGGTCGGGATTATTTATTTGTACGAGTTCCGACTTGAACCGTACGAACAATAAAAAAATGAATTGACGGCCGGCCGGGTTCAGAGGCCAAGTACGGTAATTCAAAACGCGGCCGGCGGTTTTATAATATCGCCGCCTCGACGGCGTGCGCGTTATCGAACTTTAAACGCCGTCGGCAGTAAAAACGTATAAATGGCGTAGTCGTTCGATCACGGACGAATAGTCGTCTCCGCGGTCGGATTAGCTGCCTATTAGTTCGGATATCGGTACGCCGCCGACGGGACGCTGCCACGTGCGATCGTTTCGTGCCGATTTCCGCGTTCGAATTGCGTGTTGACGGGCCGTCCGAGACCGAGGGCGCGCCGAACGCGACTGAACGTCCGGCGAATCGCCGGCATTTGTTCGTTTGCGCCGCCGTCGTCGCGCCAACAGGCACACGGATCCCGCGCGAAATGCAAATAAAAGGAATAGAATTCGCCCCGGCGTTCGTGCCGCTCGTCCGGAGGTACGAGACGCTCGCGGCGTTCGTCTGGACGTACATAATCTTGTTCGGACCGATCACCGGCTGGTCCGTCCTTTTGTACGTAATAATCGACACGCGGTACACGTGGCTGGGAATCGCGTACCTGTTGTGGATTTGCATCGACCGACCCGTCGGGTGTTCGACCACGTTGAGGTAAAACGGAAAACGCGTACGATCGGAGCGCTTATGAATTCGATTTAAGCCATTTGATTTTTGCGGTTTCTTTAAATTTTCGTCATAAAACTAGAACAATGAAAACTCCCTGCACTCCGACACAAGCTTAGGCCCATCGCAGTGCTAGAGTGTGTTTACATCCGCTTATGCGCGTTCTTCGTATAACATGTATGTATGGCTCGGAGCCGGTTTTTTTGACGAATCGGTTAAAACCGCGGTTTCCCGTTTGGATTACACGACGCGAACACCAAAGGTGCAACAATGACATTTAATTTGCACCAAAATTAATTGTTTATACGTTTTATGTACGTGTAGGTATTTAAAAATGTATTAAAAATTGGCAATAATCGATTAAGATTAAACGTTTGGAGTTTATCAACGATATAGTTCTAAATTTAATATCACGCAGACACGGTTAATAAATACATCTATTATATATGTATATATCTATTAACCGTGGCACGCAGGCACCTAAAATTTTGGCGCTTTCGTACGATCTTATCTTATTTTGGCGCTTATGCCTCCCGCCGGCCATTTGTTAACACTAAAAACCGAAACCGGACAATTACAAAAACCTTTCTCAAAACAAAATCTAAAATAAGTTTATAAGTTACGTTTCGCAGGTGTTATACGAATACGAATTGAAAACAGCAGAAGATGTTTTATTCCGTTGTTTGTTGGCCATCGGACTCTTGAGTCTTGTTGTGTTACAATGGGCGTACCTTTCCAACTAATATTTAGCGGATTCCATGTTTTACTTTTTGGGTGAGATCGATTATTAATAATTAGCCTTAGTGGCGTGCTTTGGCCTACATTTTCGTAAGACGAGTAAGAACTTGCATATTAGTTGATAGGTTTCAGGTTGACAATTTCACGTGTGGTTCCCTACTGACCCTTATAAATAATAAACCGTCAATTGACGTACCAGCGGGATATTGAGTACGATTGACCAAAGTCTCCTAATTCGGCACCGTATACACAGTCAATCATTAAAATGTGTTATTTGTTGGAAATAAAATGACACAAAAAGCGTCATTTAATTATTATGTCACGTTTGTTTTGTTCCGAGGTGAAACTTGTGAGATGAATGATTCAATATCCGCAGGTTTCGGACTATATTAAGGTTATCATTTTTAAAAATATATTTGTTTACACCCTATGTTTACCTAATGTTTACATATAATAAATTATTGTGTATTTAAATTTTTGACTTTATAGATATCCATTTGTGAGAAAACTGGTTACGTGGACTCACTTGAAGAATTATTTTCCAGTATCCCTAGTGAAGACTCACGATTTGCCTGCCGATAAATCGTACATATTCGCCACTTATCCACATGGTGTTTTCTCTTATGGAGCATTAATAAACTTCGGAACGGACGCTAATCAATTCTCTGAATTATTTCCCGGCCTCAAAACGTTTATTATATCTTTGGGTTTTCATTTTATTATGCCTTTCATTCGTGAAATCGCTATTGGCGTAGGTGAGTATGTTATTATAATGCCAATCATATCGTCGGTAAAGCAGTGGCGGATAAATGATTTTTTTCATGAGGGGATTAAGGACAATTGTTTAACAAATTTAATTAAATATAGCATATTTTTTTGTATAAATAAATACCGTGTGTTTACCATATGAAGTACCACTTAATATTTCAGCTGGATGGCATTCGATTAAAATGGGGTTTTCGGAAAGTGAACAAGGAATACCGAAACACACATTTTCAGACAAATTTAAAATTGTTAACACTTTTAGTTTGCTCATGTACATTAAAACTTACTTTTTTAAATGGCAACTAAAATTTTTTATTCTACAAATATAATTATTTTATAGCTAGGAGAGTTTTTTTCTTATTATAAAGTAGTCAAAATTACAATATGTTGAAATTTAATATTTAGAAACAATCTTTTAATAATTAAATTATGCCCCCCCCCCGTTTAACTGCCCCGGAGTGGCGGTAAAACATATTATAACATTTTTTGATGAACAGTTTTCGCATTTTTTTTCCCTAGCCGGTTTCAGTTCGGTTCGTAGAGTATGTTACTGATAATTCCATTATTATACGTTTGATTGCCTCTAAATTAATTTAGCACGATCCATTGAAATCGGCTAAGTTTGGTAACGTGACAAATATTAAATATAAAAAGAGCTGATACTGGAGACTGAGGTAGTTATTGTTGTAGGTTGGTAGTTTGGAAGGTGGGTTACATAAAGTTGTTTAATTTATACCTGTTACCAACGAAAAACGATTCGGAGCGAAGTTCGGTTAAACACGTTTATGCCGTAATATTTACGGTTTTCGCCGAAATTTGATTTTAAACCCATTGAAAGTAATAAAAGCATTATTTTCGTAAATTTGTCCGTTTTTCCATCGTTATTTTTCAGTTTTTTCAAACTATTATGAAAACTAAAACATCAAAGAATGACCTCTTTAAAGTACTAACTAGATAAAATTCCCATTCAGAAAAGGTGTTGTACTTAATACATCGGTACAAGATTTCTGGTAGAATTTTAGCACACAGTATAAAAAAAATATATAATAAATATCATTGTAAAGCGAATACATTCATCGCTGTATTCAATAAAACACAGTATACTATAATTAGATACATTAATTATACTCGCAATTTCAGAAATATTTTCTTAATATAAAAGAACATGCAGGTCGTAGTTACCTTATTTATGGTAATTTAATACAATTGTTTTATAACTATAATTATGTTTATTTACGTTTTTAATCATTGGTTTTATAATTTGTACGAGGAAAGGTTATTTTGCGCGTTAAAAAATATATTTTGTAGGTATATTATACTGCTTGAATTACTGGGGCTCGTCTGAAAAAAATTCTGTATATTTAATATGTTTCTCCGTCATCACCCTTGTACCTATAATAGTCAATCGTTGTTACTTGGAAATTTATCTGCCAAAAATGATGCTCCCTTGTCTGTGACAATCAAATTAAATATTAATAATTGTTTTTTTTTTATTATTTTATTTCATTCGTGTCACCAAGGTAATTTAAATTAACCAAAACAATTCAATTTTTTCGTACTAAAATATCCAAAATAAATCGTGAACTACCCTTTAGGAGTTCTCTCTGAGGATAAAAAAGTAAATGGAAATCTTCTGGTTTTGATTTTCTAGTCTGTAATGTTTCATCAAGATAGGCATACAACTGTAGACGTGTATAGACTAATAATTATATACATACAGAATTTTATACAAATACAAATACATATATAATTTATTTTAGAAATATTCTGGTTTTTTCAAAATTTGTGACTGAAATGTACATACGATTTTCATAATAATAATAATTATTATTATTATTGTCTAGATAATCAGTTTAATTAATTTTTGCTACAGGTATAAAAGAATCGTCAGAAAAATGTTTGATAAATATATTGGACGGAGAAAAAGGAAATGTAGCCGTTCTTATAGTAGGCGGTGTTTCCGAGGCGTTTAAATCTTATCCAGGCAAGTATCGTATCATTCTGAAAAGAAGAAGAGGATTCGTCCGAGTGGCATTAAAAACCGGGTATATCAAAATTTATAATAGTAAAAACAAAAAAAATCAAGTTATTATTATTTTATGTTTTAAAACCCTTATTATTTTAACTACACGATAATAATATTATATTTTATACAGGGCGTCGTTAGTACCTGTATTTTCTTTTGGCGAGACAAACTTGTTCGGCGCATATGAAGCGGAACCGAATTCATTCTGGGGAAAAGTGATGAAATCGATTAAATGGAAAGGCGACAATGTTATACCAATAGGACGAGGATTGTTTCAATACAGTTTCGGTATAATACCCCGTAGACGTCCAATCGTTACTGTTGGTAAATATTTGAAAATCGCGTTGAAGATAATATACTCATATTGAATCCACATGTACAATCCAAACACAAAGTGACATTGTGATTTACAATAATGTCCCCCGAGCATGTTGTTAGGCTAAGTACATATTATAACAGGGGCTTCTAAAATGTTTTGTGTTATAGATTTGAGAGTAGGAACAGAGCTGGATTACAATCTTAGCCTGAGTAGCACGTTTATCCGAAACAATTATTTTATCAAATTCATTCACTGATTTTTAGTCTGTGTATATTTTTTCAAAAAACAAAAAAAAACCCAGAGAGTGAATTTCTGGTGGAAATATTCATAAATTTATCCAATAATGTTCCAGTAGGTAAAATTTCGGCATCTTTTAAAATACGAAACAATTTTACTAAACGAAATATATTAACTGAAGAAAAAAAAACGTAAAATCTTAATAAAGCTAATAGTTTCTTCGCTACACTTAGAATCTAAAAAAAAAATCCGAAAGAAACAAAACATTATAGCACCCTTTACCTTATGGCCCGGAGAAACAACACCCCTAGCCCCACTTCGTCCAGCCCTAAATAAAAGTATTGAAATTCCGTACGCCTAGTTTTAAAACTGTATAATTCGGAAGAAGGTGTATAATCCATATGTAGTTAGGCATTTACCTTTATTATTCACTATATTTTTTAGTGGTAACGACTTGAAATTTGATGAAATTATTTAAAACTACGCTAGAATTAATTGTTTGTTCGTTTTAAATGATAAAATAAGAAATTAAACACCGTATTTTTATTTAATTATGAAATTACCGAATACGAATATAAGTATTCCGACAGGTAGGTTTATAGGTGATTCACTTTTATTTATACATACCATGTTTATATATACACATAAACCACCAGTTCGATAACAGATACATTTTTAGCGCCTGCCTATTTGGTCATATTAAGAAATATTAAATAACAAATAACGCTGAAAAAACGTTTACTGCTATCGCTAAAAACGAAAAATAACCGTTAAGTTTTTATTGATATGCGGAAATAATTCGTTTAATAAAAAAAAAATATATATATATATACATATATAATCATATAACCACCGTATTTACCATATATATATATATATGTATATTCAATCGATAGCAGATATAATTTTGTGACGTTTAATGGCTCATAAAAATGCATGGAAGTTATTGTTGTTTTTTTTTTTAATCCTTATTAACATATTTTCTTTAACATTCATATTAATTATAGTGCGCGTTTGTTTGTTTTTTTTATTTTTTTATTATTTTTTGTCGTAAATTCGTTAGAATTATAATAATACGTTTCTTTATGGTAAATTTAGTACCTATAAATATTATACACTCACGCATATTGCACAATAATAAATTATATTCACATTTTAACCGAATTGAGAAATTCGTTAAATTCTTGTTGAATTTTCTCCGAAAATAGATATCATTGTATTGTGCTTTGAACATTTATAGCGGCTTCATTTGAACCAATGAAGCCCAAACTCGGGAATTAAATTTGTTTTATAGACGGGTTGAAGTGATAAAAATCGAGCTGAGTTTAAATATGAATTTAACAATGTTTTTACGTGTGGAGAGTGTTTTTGTTTTAACTTTGTTCATTGCTACAGACTCTCCAAATAAATCAAGGGGAACGCAATTTTGAATACGTATGGCGTTTGTAACAAGGGTGTGTTTTTTGGTTTCAACTCCCTATTGTTTAGTTTTTTTTAATGGTTTTCGGCTCCTTAAGACGAAACTGCTCATAGGTGTTTTTAAGAATCAGTAGAATACCATTTATGTTCATAAATAACTTATCAATATAAACATTTGATTATGTCTAGAAATGTATATTATGGCATAACCTAATTTAATAGGTTAATTTTTCACCCTGAACTCCATTTAGAACACGGTATTGTTTTTCTTTAAATTTAATAACTTATTAAAATGCGTTATCAAGTGAACGCAACAGATACAATAATAAATGATGTCATCATCATGTCTATATTTATGTATATTAGCACTGTAAACAGTCCAAAATACAACTTCACGTGTTAATGTATAGAAGCTTTCATTTACCTAGGAAGTTTAGTAATATTTCTGTCCTACTTAATTACACCTAGGCAGTAATAAAGCACGATGAGATTATAAGTTTTTAGCGTGCCGCGTTAATTATTCAACAAAAAACTATAATTTTCAGTGGGTAAACCAATTGACTTGCCGAAAATCGCCAATCCAAAGGACGAAGATGTAGACAAGTACCATCAAATATTCACCACAGAGTTGAATAATCTTTTCGAAGAACATAAAACAAAATATGCAAAAAACCCCGGCGAGATGGAATTAACAGATTTATAAAAAAAAAAAAATAAAAAAATACAGTACTGTGCGTCGTGAAAATTTTTCCGATTTCAATTTTATACCTACTTCAAATAGTTCAAATAGATTTTAAATAAGTTTGTTGATAATTACGTTAACTCATAAATCTTTGATCTTTGTAGTTTCTATGCGTGTAAAAATTATAGCAATTAAGAGTTTTCGCGCAAAAAATTGTGTTCAACATTTATTTTTTATTATTAAATAAATAGTTAGTATTATTAGTTATTTTTTTTTTTTTTTTTTTTTTTGTCACATTATTAATAAGTATGTATAAGTTGTCATCCTTGTAGCAAATTTGTTCAATCAAATTTGTTTGTTATTTAATTTAGAGACTTTTTGTTTTGCTTGCTAAATTTGTTAGCGTTTCTGTATTGATGTTTTAAAGTTAATATGGCGCTTGTAACAATCGCATTATTACACTAAAAAAAATTATTCCCGAAGAGAATAGTACTATCACGTACCTTCCAATTTCGAACCTATTATACTGGCCTGAAATATTTGTCTGCGGTTTTTAGTATTTTTTTTTTTTTTACATTATGTGTGGTTTGTAACAGTAGTAACGCGCATCATTTCTTCACTCCGCGTTTAGGTTATTAATCCGAGTTTAATAATATTATATTGTATTTTTATATCGGTATTATTTTACTGTCTTCAAACGTATACCAACGGATTACGAAAATTATTTTTAGACTATTAGCCACATAAGTTCACTAATGTCTTCAGCCAGTGTTTATGAATACTATTCGTGTACCTTTCAATCAAAACGATATTATGTTGCTGAGATAAATGAAAATAAAATCTTCACGTCACAGGTGTTAACTTGATAAATACCTGGCTTAACTAACAACGATAAGAATTTTCAATAGTAAAACGTCTCAAAATCGAATCCGAAATGAACATTTCAGAATCGCCTGTTTGTTTCTTTACAAAATTACACTTCAAAAGACGCATCAAAATTTTATAAAACGGCACGATGCCTATTAATATTAATTCTGTGAGTTTTATCAATTATGGTTTATTTTATATTTTATTTCATACAAATCGAGCTGGAATATTTTTTCTGCCTTTTCCAAGCCAAAGTGGTAAAATAAGAAAAATTACTTTTTAATATAAAAATATTCGTTTTTTAAAGGTAGGTTTTTGATTCGTATCAAAAATATCGTAAATGCAATATTTCTTAAAAAAAAAAACGCGATTGAAAAATTAACGTAATATATTCGTATTTTTAAAGTAATATACGAATAATAGACACAAAATATCAATAAAACAGTATCAATCATGTACATAATGGACTTATCAAAAAATCAGTGGTTAATCACACAATCACATTATACGATAAGACGCTCGGAAAAAAGAAATTTAGTTTTTTTTTATGAATTATTTGATATAAACTATAATCGACCTCTACTAAAACCTTACCAGTTTACTGAGTTCTGCTTAAAAAAAAAAAAAAATGGATAATATTCCTGATTAGTGCGCGTCTCTTTTAGGAGGAAAGTTCGAAAGGCAAATTTTATACAGAGTAATTTCATTGATATCTGTTCGCAAAAATAAACGATTGCTAATGGAGTAATGAATAACGATTCTGAGCAGAGTATTATTGACCGTATTTGTCCTTTTGTTTCCGAGGTTTCCTTTGTTTCCGAGGTAACTCGAAAATCGTCAAAATAATACAAGAAGTGACCTTCCCAATAATACACTAACTGAATTAACAATTCTAGAAGAAACCTCCCGTTAAGTTTTCGATTGGAGAAAGAATATCTGATAGGAAAATCGTTTTCAGATTCACCAAAAAAAAAAAAAAAAAATTAGTATTTTATGTCCGTTATGCGACGTTTCGAATAGAAATAATCCTAAATAACGATAACGACGACGTAATAACAATATTGTATATTCACGTTAAACTATGACGGGGAAAATAAAGATTCGGTCGTCTATTGGGGTAGGAACATATATATTATTACGATAGGTAAAAAAAAAAAAATCCGTAAACCAAAAGCCGGCCGATTACCGACGATAAACTCTCCCGGTGTACGTCTACCTGTTTCTACTTAAACCGCATACTAGGTAGGTACACTACACTTAACACCACAAACAATCCGTGACAGCATCGCATCACCGGTACGAGTGTCTACAATATAATATACGGTTCTTTAAGACAATACGAGACCTGTTGCGTCAAATCGGTTTATTATTAGCCCGCGACGTCTTATCCGGCGTCTTCTCCCCTCCGCCGAAAAAAAAAAAAAAACCAATCAACGGACTGCAGCTGAGATCTTCGACTGGGGGACTATATCGACTACCTATATGTATATATATTTATAAATTTAATAATATAGACGTGATTCTGACCGGTATCCCGTTCACCGGTTGTATAATACAATATGTATATACATCGTTTTTTTTTTTTTTTTTATTTCTTTAGATTAGGTTCGTTTTTTTCATTAGGACTTTTTTTTTTTTCATATTATTTTTACTTTTATCATTGTATAACAATCGTTATACGAGCGCTATCGAGGGGAAGGGGGACAATAATAATACCTAATAATAAACCGACAACAGTGTATACAGGTAATAATTAAGACATTTTGTGGCTACCGTATTACGTCAGATTTGTCAACTGCCGCAGTTAGTAAAAAAAAAAAAATCTCCGTCTCTAATGGAGCGTTGTCTGGCCGCGATAATGACTATACCGACTGCTGTGACACTATTTGAAATTTGTAAACATTGGCAATTCGATCGAAATTATTCGAAAAATTTGTGTTCGTTTTTCGAAAAATCTACGCGGTTTAATGAAAATATTACACTTGATATTGTTTAAAGCATATCGGTACCTACGCAAAGAAAAAAATATTAATAAAAAAATATATATAAATATTTAATTATTTCGGATTGCTAGCAAATGAGATTTAACGATAATTGGTAATTGTAATAACACGTATAATGAGCATAATATTCGAAGGTAGAAATGATTTCCATTCGTTTTAATTTCTCTGTTTCGACGGAAAAAAGTGATCGTCATAGTTGCCTACACTAAACTTCATTACGCTCACCTCATTTTTTTTTCTACCACCAAATACCATCTACGATGGAAATTTTATCGAACTATCAAGTTTTTTTAAAAAAAAAATTTAATTAAAATAAATTACGATTTAGAAATTAGTTATGTATGCAGATTTTTGTCTACTTTGCCAAACCTAAGACCCCCGGGCATGTGCTCCACTTACCCGCTAAATACGGGCCTGCGCTTACCACAGATTAATTTATAGTATAAAAATATTGTTTGTCAAAGCTAATTGTACCACAAAGTTTCTGATAAAAAATTAAAAAATTACATTATACCAAATGGTTGATTTTAACGAATTACCATAATATGAAACTATTAAAGTCTTTAAGACTTGTGACTTAAAGTCTCGATACTCTAACCATTTGTTTAATCG
This sequence comes from Cinara cedri, assembly GCA_902439185.1. Taxonomy (NCBI): domain Eukaryota; kingdom Metazoa; phylum Arthropoda; class Insecta; order Hemiptera; family Aphididae; genus Cinara; species Cinara cedri. The sequence continues at coordinate 2,646,442 of CABPRJ010000951.1, read as the reverse complement.
CGCGCTTATAAATGCGGCGAATTACGACAAATTATTAAGAATATAAGGTAAATTAATCGAAAATAAAATAAAGAAATTCACTTTCTAAAAAACATGCGATTTCCTTTTAATTATTTTAATAGCGAATAACAATACCGTCTGCGCTATAACAATAATGCACTTTTAAAACTCATTTGCTTCGTATACATTGTTTTATTATATTAGATTATTTAAAAGTAAAAATATTGTAGCTACAATGAACTACGTTTTTTTTTTTTAATTTTAATTTTTTTGAAATTCGCGTCATTGTAGATCGTACAATAGATTACAGATTTCTGGACCCCAAGGTATTCGCTATATCATTATTATAATCATAATTAGTATACGTCTGTATAGCACCTAGCTCGTGGATATCCACAATTACGGTGCGGTTTTTTATAAAATCGTTATTATCATTACTTTTATCGTATAAACTAATTAGAGGTAATTTTTTCTACAATTAATTTATACGATTTTAATTCGTCATTTCTACGTAATAACGAATCATATTATTACATATTACTGGATATTCGTTTATTATAATGCATATGTAATATGTTATTGTGTCTAGAGCTCAATAATTAATAATGAAACAATTTATTAAAATTATAAAACAAAATAAAAAAAAAAAAACCCGGAAAAACGATAGCAACAAAGATTACGTAATTTTATTCGACAATATTTTGCTCCGAAAAGGTCAAAACAAATACGTAACTTGTTGTTATCAAAAAAAAAGAAGATTGCGATGCGCTAGACATCTGCGTCGAAGCTAAAGCTCACAATTACGGGCGGTGCCAGAACAAAACTCTTAACAGGAAAAATATCTTTGGAAAGACCGAGGACCGGACTGAAAGACGTGTAGTAAGACTCGTACGCCGCGAAAATTTGAGGACGTGGAAGGTAGGCCGAATCGAAAGATATTGGCGATAAATAGAGATTGCTGGGTGAGTGTTTGTGAGACGGTATGACTCTAAAGGCCGAATTATCTAATTAATTATTATTTATAATTTTCCTGAAATTATTATTGAAATCAAACCACTACCTAATTATAATTAGTTTATTTACTATTTAAGAACCAATTTATTATCTCCTTTATATTGTTTTGTTTCGTAAAGGTTTCGCTTCAAACGAAAAAAGGACGTGGATCCAGGACATGATAACGGGGAAAAAATGGGAGCTGGTCATTTTGAAAACGCGTATAAGGCACGCATTTATGACGTGTTCAATGATGAATCAAGCTAGGAGTATAATGCAGTTTAGAGCATATTAGAGAGTGAACGGGAGACAGACCACCCCTATCGCCCCCCTCACTCCTCTGGATCTATACCATCAATAAATGTTCAACAAGGTTGACCGCAGTTTTCAGGCACGTGGCTCTAATAATTATTAAAATGATAAATGGCCGATTAAACGGGCTTGTTTCATATTACACCTGGGAAAACTCGGTTTTTCGTATTTTTTTTTTTTTTAAAGCTAATGGGAGACGTGTTTTTTTCAGAGAAATTCATTTTATGGTGACTACTGGTATAAAATAGCGTTTTTCCTGTTATACCTACACTATATTATGTATACTGATACCTGTAATTCTCCGGAGACTCATTTTATAATACAAGTAGATAATATTATGATTATTACAATGAAATTAATTAGGTCTCGTAGCGGTTTTTTTCTATACACCACCGGTGATAACGGACCGTCGGCACGATTTACGAATGCACTGTAGAAAAAACAAAACAATAAAAAACCATATTATATGTAATATTTTATATAATACTGATATATATGTCGCAATAAGTCAATAACTCGTAGCGTTTCGTTTCCAATCTTGCGGTTTGTTTTGAAAATACATCCAACGCAATAATATAATTACAATAAATATTATTATATAGAAATAAAGTAATGATTAATCCCGGAGTTGGTTTTTCTTTATTTTTTTTTAAATATTACAATTAATGTTAAACGTATTGTATATTCCGGGAATATCAAATGTTAAATTCAGCGTTCAGCACACAATATTGAGTGAAAAAAATATATTGTAAATTTAGTATTGTAATTACAGTTTAATTGAAAATTAACTCCTTATAATCATGAAACTAATGTTAAAAGAAACTAGTAATAAGTTAAAATTAACTTAACTTTTGATTCGTTAATTCATTAATACATCGCATTTATTATACACAATTTATGAAAATAAAAAAAAAGAAGACGGATACACTTCGCACAATAGGTGAACCCCTGATTTGGATAAATTGGGAAGATAGGATATAGAAGAGAATTTAATATATATATATATATATATATTTATAAATGTTTTTCATTGCTAACGAAAAACTATTCTGAGTGGAGTTCAGAATACATGTTTTAAAAAGTCGTATTATTTACAACTTTAGTAAAAATTTGATATTAAAATTCTTATAAAAAAAAAATACACCATTAAACTCAATTTTTTCTTGTTGGCCACTAAATAAAATTTATAATGAACCTCCTGTTAAATTAACATGGTGCAAACATTTTGTCCATAGAGTAATTATTTACCGAATAAAAATTTACGTAAAAAACTCGCAAAATTAAATTGTCTATAATTGCTATAATTGGCTCAACTGTTTTATCACGTTTAGAAAATTCAAATATAATTTTTCTGTCCAAACTTCAAGTCTCTAATGAATATATTGAACTGAATAACAAAAAAAAAAAAAAAATTAAAATAATAAAAGTATAATTTTTGTAAATGATTCCGTTTTTCTCGAATTTTCCTAATTTATTATAAACAACTGCTTGGCCAGTCAATAAATGACCTGGGTAAAGAAACAAATACGTAAAATTCCCTTACAGACAAAATGCTACATTTGATACATCGGAACAAGGTAACTTGTAGAATTTTCGTACACAGCATAAAAAATATATTAGTAATAAACATCAGAGTAAATTCAATGACGAAACCACGGTCCGTTTAGAATCTAAAATGATCATCGGTACCTTTATACAGGCGACTGTTAGGTTTTAACGTTCGAAAAAGTATTCTATACATTTAATTTTGACGCCAACTCATATACTAAAAAATAATAATTATGCATTACAAATTCACCCGATTCCTGTTTTTATTATTTAGTGTATTATTAAAAATAAAAAAAAAAAAAAAAAAAAAAACCATAATTTGGTTTGCGTCGTCAGTGCATATATTTTGTTTTATATATTATTATATTTATTATTATTATTATTGTTATTATTATTTTGTTATTTAAACCCTTGATTCAGTGACCATGGAGAAATTCGACTGCTTTTTAACAGGTCCATTGTTCAACGTGTACCTACACATAAAAAGGATATTACCGTCGGCTGTTTCCGGTAATTATTTTGGAAAAAAAAAAAAAAAGTAATTCGGACTTATATTATAACGTTGTGTAGTTTGGATATATTACGTATTCACGGAAATTAGGGTCCGGAATTTATTCAGACGCAGATTATGGAACGGACACCCTGCGACGGTATTATAATGTTATAATAATATACGGAGCGGAGAGGGAACGAAATTTGAATAATAATTAACAGGTGGGTATGTTTATATTTGGTTTCCACCCCTACCTACCCCTCCCACGATTAACGAAAAACACAATACGGACCGTGGTACAATATCGGCGCGCCTGTATTATAATAACGATAATAATAATAATAATTATAATATTAATAATAACAATATAACGAGTACGCGAGTATAGTAATATTACGTTTAATCATAAAGCCCAATAATCTGATAATGGCCCGGTATGATAATTTTCAAACGCGATCCGTTCGTGCCGTGACGCGAATGACCGTACGCATTCGCGTTCCCATTGAATTTTTATTAATTTATTGACATCATTGTTATCACACGCGATACTATAATATTATTCTAATTTTTGTAAAAACGAGCGATGCGTGTGCATTGCTCTACACGGGCGTATTATTACAATATCACACGGTATTTTTAGTCGGCTTGTCACACTTACACGCATCAATTATAACGGCGCAACAGACGTTGTAGCAGTGTTTCATTCCATTAGCTAGGCACCTGTGCGCATTACAAAGGCGTTCGACGATTATTCCGATCGCGCCGTTCGCGCACAATAAAGTATTGTGCGTCCAGGGACGGATCGGGTGGATAGATAGGTAGGTGCCCCGGGCCCCCAGACGTGTTATCCGTCCGGTCTTACGGGAAACGTTTCACCGAAACCCTATCGGCAATGCCGTGATGATAGTTGAAACAATCGAGTCTATCTATGATCCGCGGGAGAGGGGTGTGCCGCCCCGCAGATCTACGTTCCGGATCCGTGTCAGTGTAATAATAATGATTTAGAGACGCGACATAGGCGATTTAAAAAAAAATAACAAACAAAAACAGTGCTTTTACGATTTAATTAACATAAAATACTGTACTAAATCGTTAAAAATGTTTCAATTATAAGTTATTCGAAAGCTCTTGTATTGTTCAGAGATAATATTCAAATAAGTTTTATTTAAAATACGTTTTGAACATTAGTTTTTCGTGTATGTATACTAATTTAAATTAAGCTAAAAATAAAAAAACCCCATGAAATTAACTCGAGGGAAAATCCTCTATTAACAATAATAGTAAAAAGTTACTTTTAAAATTTAAAAAAATTTCTTTTGAAAACTAGAGTTAAATAAAAATGATCTACAATGTTGACAAAAATACCGAAAAAATGACATAAAATATAAATAAATATTATTGTTGAAAAGTTTAAAATAATCATTTAATGTAGTTACAAATGCCAAAATAAAAATATGAAGCATAAAAAACAAGTGCTACTGTTCTACGATAAGTAGAGGAGAACAAATACAAATCCTATCACTATAATAATAATATTGGATCTGGTCGTCTATCGTATATACCGTACATACCGTGTGTTCAATTTTAAAGGTAACAAGAAATATTTCAAACATTGAATTTGAATCTGGTTTTTTTTTACTACGTACAGGACATATATAAATACACTTGTTTATGATAAAAGTGTAACTTTAAAAGACTTTCGTCCGCGCTTGCGCAGTAACATAAACATTTTTCAAATAGGAACCACTGTTTTAGTGATTTTTAGTGATTTAGAGATGACTGGATTTCGTTTGCTTTATTTTTTCTAAGCAACTGTGACCTTTACAAAAAAATTGTCAGTATCTCCAAAATTTACATTTTTAGTACGATCGAAAGTTCGAATTGATTGTTTTAATAATGACTATAAATGCACGATTGAGATGGACTGTTGAAAAACACGATGATTACGAATTAACTAATTCGACAATAATTCACAATTATTCAAACGAAACAGGGATCATATTAGAGCTATGCCTAATTTTTGTTAATTTAATAATATACACTGGAATAATAAATATGATTAAATTAATAAAAAAATAGTTAAAATATGATAAAATAAATGTAAAATACCCGCCTAAATCGACAAACAAATTAATATGAAAAACAAAAATAAAAGTAAACTATAAATTGGAATCGTACAAAATTTGGATCGTAACTATAGTAATAAGTTTTGGCTTAATTTACGCTATAATCGGGATACAGATTAAACATTGCCGAATAGTTTTCATACACATAAATAATGTATGCATTTGAAACGAGACAAATTAAAATTAATATGTATACACAAACAAATTATCCCGTTTCTCGAGTAATTTATTATAACATTTCTGTGTCGTAGATTAAATTTTTGTTTTTAATTTTTATTACGGCTTCAACAATAAGGCCAACAGCCGGGAAAAAGACGAATTAAATTTTAAACAGTTTACATTTTTGATTTGAGATAAAATAAAACAATAAACAAATATTCTGTTTGTAAATTGTAATATAGTATCGTAACAATAATGTCGTGGATATTGTTATGAAGAAAGTGGTTGGTATACCAATGGTTCTGATCTAACCTAAATACCTATATTACGGTATATAGTGTACACTATTACTACGTTTTAGTGGTATATTTCAATGACGAAATTGGTTAATAATCTCTCCTAGACATTGGTTTAACACGTTTCAACGTGCTGATTTCCATATCGTTTGGTATAACAACATTATCGTAACGAGCCCTCAACAGAAAGACTGTATTATCATATTGTATTTTATTTCTATAGTCGGGATATGTGCTTTGCAGTTATTTTGAAAAAAAAATTGATGCATAATGATTTAATAGCAGATTTAGATTCGGAGCGAAATATTAAAATCTATTGGTCTATGATGTGTGTTTCAACATTTCAGACAGAAAAACTTACTCTAATTTAACAAGTTTAGCACCTTTTCCAAAAGGAAATTTTAACTAATAAGTCCGTTTTTTTAATTTCCCTTGTAGTATTTTTAACAATGCAAGGGAAAACTACAGAAAAATTAATTTACCCGATATTTATTTTGATTCGGAGTACCTGTGTAAGTTTCCATACCACCTTAGCTCATTAAATAATGGTACGTTTCGGGTACACATATTATTATAATAAGCATGAGGTATTACACTCGGCCCGTTTTTTTTTTCGTGGTGTCCCCAGCTAGTCGCCAGGCCTAATCCACACGTCTAACTAGGCGATATTAGTAAATTTATAGTATGCATATATATAAATAAACGACTTACGTATGAAAAGTGTATAGCGTCAGGTACGAATGCAAACAAGACCGCATGATGTACAAAACGTTCACATACCTTTCTTGATGAAACCGTAGTCATTGTAGTAATGCACATATACCTAAATAGCAAGGCATAGTAGGTATTCCGGACTCGAATTCTGTGATCTAAATAAAAAAATATTAGAATTACTGTCGGTGAATTGCAAAATATGAAAACGTAACGAGTAGGTATAGTAATTACTGGGGGGGTACAGATATTATTACACTTTAAACTTAACTGTATTCTGTATAGTTAAAAGTTTAATAGTTAAATTTAACCATGCTTTTTCTAGTTCGCCTTTGTCATTTATAATAACACACAAAAATTACCTCCAGTTTTCGCTTTCCAACGCCAAGTCTTACGGATTCACTCCATACTTCAGTTTGCATATAATCTCAGGCAATCTAGTAGTGGTGGGTACTTTCAACGTTACGAATGACGAATTGAATGCTAATTGACCGCATAACGAATAAATCTTCCACATCTCTCTCTTGATAAAACTATAGTCATTGTTGTAATGCACATATACTTATATAGATAAGTATAGTAGGCATTCTAAACTTAAAAAAACTAGAATTACTATCGGTGAACTGCAAAATGGCGAAAACGTAACGAAGAGGTATAGTTACTATAGTACTAGTCAAACAGTTCGTTTGTTACAGATTTCCTATTTTCGCATATCGATCTCCGGTAGCCAATCTGTGTTCTCCTTCACGTGGTATAGGTGCTTTCCAGCTCAGTTCTCAACAACCATCCATATTTACATCATACGTGACCTATTTGCTGTTTAGTCGTTTTGTGGCAACGTCTTGTATAACGTTCGAACTCCGATGTACTTATTTGAACCCATTATTTGTTCATATTCTCCGTTTATCTGTATTTATGTTATTGACTCGGTACTTACAACCGTTTAACTGTTAATATAGGTTAATATTGAATTTATCTAAAGTATAACTAATTTATATCTAAATGTATGTATTTATGTTATATTGAATTCGGGCAGTCTAGCTGTGTTTTCCTGCGCGTGGTACGTTTTTGAATAGCTTTGTGACAACGTCTTCCATATTATTCGAACTCCGAAGTATTTATTTGAACCCATTATTTGTTCATATTTTCCGTTTATCTGTATTTATGTTATTGACTCGGTACTTGCAACCGTTTAATAATACCATAACAGTTTTTATAGATTTATATTGAATTTATCTAAAGTATAACTAATTTATATCTAAATGNACGTTTTTGAATAGCTTTGTGGCAACGTCTTCCATATTATTCGAACTCCGAAGTATTTATTTGAACTCAATTTTTCAGATTCTCCGCTTTTCTGTATTTATGTTATTGAGGCGGTACTAACAACCGTATAACTGTTAATATAGGTTAATATTGAATTTATCTGAAGTTAGGTAAAATTAATATATATATTGTCTTTCTCGAGTTTATTAATTCTCCGCATTCGATTACAATCTATTGTACAATCTAAATACACCTAAATAGAATCTAATTAGAAATAAAATTAAAATAATAGTCATGAACACACTCATTACACACCGAACAGAAATTAGTTGCTTACTTGTCCGCACGGTACCTATATAATTATTAAAATTTTATACTTACTCAGGCATAGTCAAAAGTCGATTTCAAATATACTACTTAAGGTAACCAGATATGTTATGTCCATCTCGTGCATAGGCAAATACGAATTCGGTAGACTCGGTGTCGGCGTGTTTGAACGGCATAATAATTGGCTTGCGGTCCAATGGAAAATAGCTGTAGTATAATAACGATCACGAACGTAAATTAAATCTATAATCGGCGAACTCAGTTGAAAAAAAAAATGTACGTATAAGTTACAATTTTAACGACTTATCGAAGTAAAATATTCTAAATCGTATGGATGACTGTCGGCAAAACATATTATGAAATAAACAACGCAATACGATTGCATAGTTTTCATTTGAAACGTTCGTTATTTTATATACCGGCCAGCACCATATATTACTTTCAATAAAACTTTATACCACGTTGGCCGGCATAATTATTGTTTTATTATAGTTTTCGCGCTAAAATTATGCGAAGGGTCCATTATTGTTGAATTTCGGATGTTGTTGCCGAGAAAATGAGTCGTTTTTTATCTCCCGATTAGCTTTCATATTGATTGTAGACGAAAAATGAAAACTGACAAATTTACGGCTCGCGTAGTAACGATTTCATTGTTTTAAATTTTTACGCTTTGTGTTTTCTACCAGTAAAAATATTTCTCCAATAGAAAATCGACATCAGACCTGTTTTGTTGCATTTTGGATATTGTCGGTGAATACCAGAGTAGTTTTATGAGTTTTCGTATTGTTTCCGTACTAATTGAACAAAACCGGAAAAGACGGGAAAGTTTACGGATTTAATGGTTTTTAATTTTATACGTGTTTGTTTTTTTGTTTGTTGAAATTCTGTCGAAAATATTTATAGAAACATGAAATGTTGACAGAAATATGTTCCTTTTCTAGACGTTGTCAAAATTTAAAAAAAAAAATATTAGATCGATACATTTATTTTTAATAGGCATTTTATGTTTGCGTGTTTTACATAGTTTTTGTTAGGTACGTACTATGCGAATATGAAAATTCTTTGGTCAGACAGAAATGCTTGAAAATGTAATTGGATGTTCATTATAAGTTTTTTTACTTACTGGTTAAAGTAAAAATGTAAAGAACCGACGCCGTGTACTGTTGAAACTTTCGAAATTACATTTCAAGCGTATGGTGTACTATTTTTAATTTTTGAATATACACACTATAATGCAATGAAAACCGGTTGCGGATTAAAGGGGGCCAGTGGGGCCTGCCCCCCTTTGACAGTTATACTTGTAGTTGTGATAATATGAGTTTATAATGATAATAAATCGTCGTTCGCATTGCGGTCGGACCAATTATGGCTATAGTCGATAACGTTATTGACACTTGATTGCAATGTTATCTGTATTTCATATTCAGTGTTCATTGTTAAAAATTAATATGAACAATTTTGCCCCCTCCAAAAAAAAAAAAAAACCCCATATCCGCCACTGATTACAAATCAAACCAAGTGCGTAACAACATAATATTATTTATGCGTACTGTTTACACGATCCGAAATCGAATACGCTCTCCTACGGGTCCTCGTAGACCACCGCTACTCCACGATGGGCCGCGGCCGTTCACGATCAAAGAATCGTTCCGTATAACAGTTATAAATTATAATATTGCGTATACCCGCGAGACATACGAACGTGCCTATTCGGTGTATTCCGAACGTTTCGAAGCGTTTACGACGCACAGTAAATCAAAATTGTTATTATGATATACGACAGACTGATAGCGGCGCGGACGGAGACCGCGGGTACGGGTAAAGATGTCGCCAGAACGCTTTTTCGGACTTTGTTTAGTTTAGTATTTTTTTTTTTTTGTGTTTTAGGTCTTACCGAGAATTCGCACACGCGAAATAAAAATACGTTTATTATCCACGTACCTATGTAACAATATTATAATACGCGCGTACTCGAACCCGTCGGTCCCGAGTCGTAATAATACCGCGTGTGCAACGGCAGTCGCGCAGTTATTGACCCGTCGATGTTTAATCATTTTTCTTTTCGCCGACTCGCACGTACCTATTATATTGAATATTTCGCGAAACACGAAACCCGCGCCGTTTGTAAGAATTGAATTTTTTTATTTTCAGCAGTGTGTAACACGTTCGGCCAGTCAGAAATAACATGATATTTTATGCGTACATAGTACTATTATAATATACATATATATATATATATAGTTAGTCCAATTATTTATTAAAAATGCGAAAACGTTGTTCGTGTAACGATTCCTATTTATATTCCATATATTTAATAATATTTTTTAAAAACACGTATGGTTAATTTTCGAAACTCGTATATACGCCATTACGAAATAATATTGTACGGGTGCACGCGAACGCTGTGAAATTACGAAAATTGCTTACAACCTAAAGGTCATGATAATATTATTACACTCACGGTTTAATTAAAATTGTAAATATTAAAACGCGAAATACTATTCCTGGCAATACGCAACGGGGTTATTATGGACAATTTTTAATTATAATATTTCGCTCGGCGACGGAGTTACATTATTATATTATGCGATAGAAATACCACTAAAAAACAAAAAATTGTCTCCGTTGCACGCCGCGAACATAACGAAATACTGAGTCTGGTCTTAGGGCGTAGGTTTTTAACCTGTGGTACTCGGGCCATCGTACTTACAAAATGTAAAAAGATAATTCAACATAAACGTTGGTAATTGTCGGAACCGTCTGACCTCGCGATAATTGAGGCCCGAGCACGACGTTTTACACCATCTGCAAGAACTTAAAGACGAATTTCCCCGATATAGGCATTCGAAGTATGATTCGAAACCATTTTATTGTTAATGTCGATCGGTTATACCTGATGATAATATCTCAGAAAGACGTCATTGAGCTAAAAAACGAAAATTTGTGAACGTTATTTTTATAAGTAAAAAAAAAAAAAGCTCATCAATAAATCGACGTGGTCCAAGACCTATCGGAAGTTCTCTAAGTGGTCTAAGTACTCTAAGTATTGTCAAAACGATTAAGAAATACTGTTTCAGAGGATTTTTACGCTTGACTATAAGATGGGTGCTTTGTTTTTTTCGAAAAAAAACCTTTTCGACACTTTAAATTTTTGTAAAGTATTCAAATATACATGTTCTAAATACTTTTTAAAGTATTTTAGCCAAGTCTACTGTGTTATGTATTCTATGTAGGCATATAATATTATACTATTTAGTGGGCATAAGTAAATATAATATTATAAGCTATGTTTTATTTAACAGTTTTGTATTACTTATTAGGTACACACTATGGATTTATGGAACTACATATTGACAGTTGATTGTATAATAAACAGTGTTAAATTTTTCGCATTGCAATAAAAGCGTCCGGCAAATTTTCGATCCCGTCCCAAAAACATATCTGTATGCTCATGAAAAAAACAAAAACCAATGAAAACTCAATGATTTCGATATTAAAAAACAAACGGTTATACTTCGCACGATGAGTGTGCCACTGTTGTAGGCGAGAAGTTGGGATGGTAGAGCGGGTATTTAATGTATACTGCAAAAATTAACAACTATTAACAAAAAACGATTCTGAGCGGGGCTCGGTTAACAATATTGCTTTTTCAACAATATATAATAGATATGTCATATTATAGTAAAATAAAATATATACGTTGAATACAATAAATTACATAATAGTAAACCCTTATTGTTTCGTGTAGGTAGTAAAAATATTTTCCTGTAAAACAATTTCACATTTTTAATTGATCTATAATAATTACTACGAATATTTTAAAATTTTTTTTTTTCATAAGGTATTTATTGTCAATCTATTTTTTTTTAGAAAAATATAAGCAAATGTACTAGAAAGGAGTTACATGTGGCACTTTTGAGGGAAGAAGCCACCCATTAGCGACACTACCCATTTTGAATTTATTTGTATTCTTTATTTTTAACTAAAAGCATCAATTTTGGTAAATTTTCACGTTTCCCGACATTATATCCTGGTTTCACTCAATTATTATGAAAACCACGAGAAGAGCCATTTCGATGCCTGTTTAATAATATTATTACAACACAATATGCCATTATTGTCTTTGATATCGGAACTGTATGATTTATATCAGACAGCAGTATGAGTATTTTTCGATTTTGAGCGATGTAAATTGACGGGGTCTTTTCCACTAGATATCTCGCAAAAATCGTCAACATCCAGGGCATTTCGTCTAGTTGTCGCGTTGGACATGTAGTTTTTTTGGATTTTTCTTGTAGTTCTCCTATAATGACAAATAGCCGGGAAAAAACATCGGAAAACGGGAAAATGTGCGCAACGTCGGCGGTTTTTTCGTCGTGGAACTGAAAAACAGCCGTATAGAGACCCGATGCTTCCACCGAATACTTATAGTTCCCGGACGCGCGGTACCGTTTTCAAAACGTTCCGGGTTTCATTTTTTCAGTTGTTTGTTCATTCAATTTTACTGCGTGTTCGGAAGTCGTAAAAAAAATTTCAAACGCGTTTCGAGGCGTTTTTCGAGGATGGGGTTGAGTGCGCTTTTTAGAAAAAAAAAAAATGTTTCTTTAGCGCTCCAATTATAGTAATATCGCGGTGTGCGGCGAAACTTCTCGGACTCGCGCGTTGACGACCTCTTGCCCGCCAATTACGCGCTGTAATATTATTCATTCGGACGCGATTCGGGCGCACGCGAACGCCGAAACGTAAAATCACGCGGAACCGCGTACAAATGATCTGTTCGTATAATCTGTTGTACAATAAAAACGACGTTACGCGGGCACGCGGTCCGCACGATTCCGCGTGTCTGGTCTCGTTGTTTACTGTTCGTGTCCCGCAACCGGTTGGGTCCTCGAGATTCATAAGACCGGTCCCGCGGCGGAGGCGCGAGCTCCGGTTCAAACGACAGAGCCGCGTTCGGCCCGCGGGCCCGCACCGTCGTCGTCGAACCGCGTTTCGTTATTTACGCGCGGCGGGCGTTGCCACGCGAACCAGCGCTGTACGGGTACGCGACGGCCGTATCGTTACGAGGATTACCGAGGCGCCTGTACCGTTTCCTTTGTTGCGCCCGTCGAGCCGGTTTCGCCGCGCGGTCGAAACGCTCGGAACTGCCGGCCGACTGCCGACCGCGTCCGCGTCCGGGTAAAGTTATTATTTCCACCTCCCTCCCCGTATTATTGTTATTGTAACGCCGCCGCTCGTACGTACACCCGCACGGGCGCAGACACGAACTGTTATTTCCGTGTTTCCCGCCGCCGACGTTTTGTGCCCGCGTACCCGTGTACACAATCCCGTCCGGGCGAATACGTGTTATTTTGAATTTAGTGATTTATGTGGATTATACGCGACGGCGACGCGCGCGCGCGCGCGTGTGCGTGTGTGTGCGCGCGCGTAGTGCACGGCGACGGGGATGCTGACACGGTCTGTCGAATACCGACCGGACGTTGTACTTTCGGACGTCAGTATAGGATTTCCGGAGCGTGCGCCCGTGGCACGGCAAAGCAAACCCCTTCGACGAAACGTATTATTTTTTTTTACTCTTTTTTTTTTTTTTTTATTTATATATAATTACTGTTATGGGTACAGCGCAACAAGTCCGCGCGTACCATTATAATATTATCGGTCGCGGATAAAACGCGTGGGTATTGTACGATTGTTACGGGCGCACACAAATGCGCCCGGTGCGCCGTGCCTGCGCGGGCGCACGGTCGTGGTTTACGGGCGGCCGTAATTTCAGCGTGCGCGCATTATTTTTATGTTACAACAACAACAATAATAACAATAATAATAATAATAATATTGTCGTGTAGTTATCTATGTATGTATATATATATAGGTATGTTTTTTTATTTTTTTTTATTTTTTTTTTTCGTGTAGCGGCACGGTCGAATCTGATGCGCGGACGACCGCGCCGTGTTATTATCAATGGCACGGTGGTTCGTTTAATTTATTCTTCCAGTGGCCGTCGTCGCCGGTACGCCACACACACACACACAGTACCGACTTTGAGTTCACGTACTGTGACAACTCGAGTACCCGTGCAGCGCGGAGACGGATTTAGTATGATGATGTGGCTGCCTGCTATTATGCGGTTGCGAGTCGCGGGTCGCACAGAATTCCCGTAACAAAACATACGGGGGAGGGCGGGGGGGAGGAAGAACCGAAAATTCAAACCTGCGGTACAATACGATACGGATAGGCGGTCGGGTAATACGGCCAGCGGCGTATTTAGGGTAGGGGGCCGGCGGCAATTCGTTTTTTGAAACGAACGGGGGGTGCCGAAATAATCACAAATGTTGTTTTTTCGACCGATTGTCCGAATCGTTTGAACCGTCAGACACCTATGTTAACTCCGTTTACCGATATTCGAATTCATTTTACGGTTACGCACACGTATCTGATTTATTTAAAAATATAAATGTGGTCACAGTGATCTTTTGAACGAGATTCGCTATCAATAAACCTATAAACCTATAAACCTATCTAAACCTCTGGTTTTACACAATCTGTGGCGTCATTATGTAGATTTTATCACGGGATTTCTCCAACCGTCGTATTCGTCGTGTTCGTGTTTTCATTGTAAACTACGGTAAGATTTTTCAATAACATCACGGTTATAGAGGAGCGTAGTGTTTCGTATTTGTATTTCTGGTATTTTATCAACTACGTAGCCGATTGAAATCAATTTTAAGTTAAATCATAAATACAAATGAGTTGATCGGTTATGCGAGATTGAGTGCGTCTACTTAGTTTTAAGTGTTAAATTAATTTCGTACACGATAAAACATTTCAAAATCAAAACGATACGAGTCCGCTGCTCTCGCGCCGTTACCGATGGAGACCGGAACGGTAGTTTTGTCAGATCATAATAAATTAAGTAACGTTTCGGCGCGGCGATCGTTGGCGATCGCAATCAAACTCCCGAGCATATTTTAGTTCGGCCGAAATCAATGTCCGCGCTTAGGCGAAAGTGGGCCGTAGATGGTTCGTTTGCTGAATCAAATGACGAGTACGCTAAAAACGCGTCGAATATAGCGAGCAACACTGGCAATGATATTAGTACCCATAGAGAATATCTGTCAACGTACTGGAAGCATAATAAATATACATTTTTTTAATTTACAAATTAAAATCGCCATCGACGTTCTGATTATTTGCGCGGGGTGTTTGTGTATTTTACGGAGCAGACAATAATAATTAACAGCGTAAAAATTAAATTTAAATGCATAACAGTAAACTAAATTAGATTTTAATGGTAATCAGTTGGTAAGAAATTTAAAGTCGGTGTAAATTATTGTTATAGGCGAACGTCCAAACTTAATCAGGATTTTAATTAAAAACCTAATTAGCCAATTATACGGTAATTTGGGTTATATAACAGCCAGGAAGTCCCTTGTGGTACCTTGGAACTGGCGATTTATAAAATATAATGTTTTATATATTTGTATTCCGCTTTATGTACGGAATACAATATAACTAATTTCAATGTTCAAAAATCAAAATACATACTACTTGTGTATTTTAGTATTTTTTTTTTTTTTTTTAAGTAGGCACGATTTCCGATTAATATTCAATTTATGCGCGCCTGAATCTGTTTTCGAAAAAATATGCATAAATACTCAATTGTTTATTAATATGAATTAGATGTCCATCGTTAAATTACTAAGTTTACGAAATTTCGGTAATCAGTTATCTGACGGTCACAATAACGAACGTAATAATTGTTGGTGAACGATTTTAAACGCGAAACGCATTGTCTGTACAAATATCACATTATGAAATTACCTATACCAATATTGCGCAATAATCATTGAATAACGTATTATCATTCTTTATCTATAATGAATTACACTCGTTGTCATCTACTTTCAGTGGCGCACACAGCCCCCCTTACGTTTTAATCCGTGTCAGCTAATTTATTTTAACTTATTTTACTCCTACGACTGTTTTACAAGAATAAACTTTGTTTTACCTAGCACGTCCTGACACCTTGGAAAAAAAAAAAACACTGTTGCCATTACAGTCCTCTCCCCAAAAAAATGTTTTCTATACACGTCACTGTCCGCTACATAATTGATTTAACAGATTATATATATGACAGATTTATATTTTCACGGTGGCCCACTGTGTTTGAACCGCAACGACCGCATAGGTGACAACAGACGCAATTCTCTGCAAACACGTAAGTACATAGATTTATTAGATATATAATAATAAAGGTAACATCTCGTATGCTTATAAAAAGTGCTGATGATCACAATCGTCCGGGATTTTCCGAGAAAATTTTAGATCGACAGAAAACGATGTCTACGACCAAGCCAGATGCTGTTTACTAAACCGAATAATGGCCACATTAAAATGTGATAAAAAAGGAGCACTACTGTAAAACATACAGTACCGATAAAGAATATTTGTCAATTTACAAGAGACATAAATAAATATTTATTTTTTAATTTTCGTTCGAAATAATAAGTCGTAATATATTTGTTTGTTTCGAAAACAAAATATTTATATTTCAACTTACGAAATAATAATATTTTTTGTTTTTTTTTTTTTTTTAAACTGGCCGAAAGTTTTCAATCAAACGCAAACACACGTAAATTACAATACAGAAACTAGTAACAAAAATAAAATACGTACATCATATTTTCATTAGAACCGGAAGTTCTCTTCGTAAATTCCGTGATATTCGTATTCATATTGTATTGTTACGGCATCATAATAATAAATTATATTTGATGGCGGAGATTAAAATAATCAAAAAAAAAAAATTGTTACGTCGGTAACGAAGAAAGTCGAATATTCGTTATGAGACACATTCATACCTATTATATGTATAGTCGAAAATGTACCGAAGACGATGACGAAAACTTAATATTTTTACTCTGAACTGCACTTACGTGTTGTTACATCACGTACGATGAACGGCACTCGCGTATATACTTCACGACCGACAGACATAAACTTCGGCATTGTTACACGCACGCTCCTTTATTATTATCCGGTATAACATGTTACAATATATAGAGAACAAATTGTAACAAATCCCCTGTCCCCTCCTTCCCCTTGCTAAGTTTTAGTATATGATATGCATTTCTACAAACAAATTGATTAATACCCGTATACGTAACGCGGGCAGTTTCCTCACATCGTTACAAAACATCTTGTGCGTGTACAAGTATAACAATATGCGCACATCCGGACTTGTGTCAATACTCACGCGAACTTATTATGTTATCATTATTATCCGTACATTTTTTTTTTTTTATGGTGTAATATGCTAAATTTAAAAAAAAAACCCTGGGAATGGCTGTACTTACCTATACTTTAAACGTCGAAGAATAACAATATAGGTATATATTACTGCACTGCACATGATAACAATAGCCACTTTCTAAACAGGTCATTTCTTTTTTTTTTTCGTCTTCTTCCTGGCACCATAATACACTTCAAGATTTTTAACTGCCACAGACACTACCGTCCACTCCTCGCAATTGTGCACTCTCTCTCGCCATTTCACTATACTTACACTCACTATTTCTTCAGGTTTCAACCCAGACACCATCCATCGCTTTCGTAGTTAGTCTCTACTCAAAGGCCATCCTTATATTCATTGATATCGCGGTCTTACGAAATGTTTAAACCGTTGGATTCTTCGAGTCTTTGCACAAAATTTGTTATCTTCAATACTTTTTTCGTCGTTTAATTTTTCTACAACGCCCCTGCTATCCCAGTTTGTTGTTATAATAACACTGCAGAATAACAATATACGTATATACCTATCTGTACAATACTAAACGATTTTTGGAATGTGTAACGTAGGCCTGAGACACAGATGAATCTGTTCCAAATAATTATTAGTGCCCTATATGTATACCTATCTAAACCTAAAACGTAGCGATGAAAAACCAAGTCGATTTTATGGAAAAAAACTAAATGCAGTAAAATCGTAGCGATAAAACATTTTCACAAGGTCAGTGTTGGGGCAACTATGAGTTATTTACACATTCACAATAGGGTTAGGTTAGGTTAAGATCCACACGTTCGGTGATCTAGGTGGCTGTTTGCCCGTAGACCGTACACGTTATACTAATTCAGTATGAATTAACCAATTACGATAGTCAAACAACCGTACGATTTCTTC
Source organism: Cinara cedri (assembly GCA_902439185.1). Taxonomy (NCBI): domain Eukaryota; kingdom Metazoa; phylum Arthropoda; class Insecta; order Hemiptera; family Aphididae; genus Cinara; species Cinara cedri. The sequence continues at coordinate 2,628,031 of CABPRJ010000951.1, read as the reverse complement.
CGGAGTGTATGCGCACGGGCATAATACATCCGGTAAACGACGTTAACGGGTTGGTACGTTAATTTTAACAGGCGTTGTGCAAAAACTCACTATTATTGTATTGTTACCATTATATTTAGGAATGAGCCGGTTCCGGGCCTTAGTTTTTCGCTTCTATACACGAACCGAAGGTACTGATAATCTCCGATTCTCGCATGATTATTTATAAATACCGGTTCTTCGTATTCATATTTTTAGTTTTTTTGCTGTGAATACGCTGATTTTAGTTGATTGTTTTTAGTAAATTCCAGTCATTATTGAGGGACGCGTTATTTCAACGACACTAGTGTAACCCTGATGACTGAGAACATTGAAGCCGGTTCAAACGAGACTTATGAGAAAACACTCGTATCTGTTGAACACTATTGGTCATTTTGATTTTGGTTTATTTGGATTATACTGGATCAAAAAAAAAAAACCTATTAGTAGCTACAAGACTCACAAAATAAATAGGTTCCATACAGGTGCTCCGCAAGCCAATTTAGTTTTAGATTCGTGGTGGAGCGAAGAAGCTTATGGTTTTAAAATGATGTTTATTCATTTGTTTTTTCTGTGTATAGTTAGCACTATTCTACCGACATTTTTGCTCCAATTTACATTGATAGCGATTTTTTTTAAAAGGAAATCTGTTCGGAACGGTACTTTCATGAGGTCATATTTTGTTTTTTCCCGGAGTTTACTCAATAAATGTGAAGAACCGGAAAAATAGATAGAACATTAAACAAAAACCATTAAAAGATAATGTTTAACGCACGGCATATGCAATTGTTTTACCAAAATACGACACGATATATTGTTGACGAAGCAACACTTTCAACCGACCGAACTCCGCTCACAATCGTTTTCCGTTAGCAATGGTGAACCGTCGCTCGCGTGTTATTGCGTACGTTAAATTCCCGTCTGACCTTCCGGACATCCCGCCCACGCAAACGGTGGCTGCCATTTTCGTGAGGCGGCTTTTTTCAATGCGCTCCGATGCGGTACCGAGAACGGGAGAGAAGAAGACTTTGCGAAAATGCGCGAAACCCCGTACCGGTCATTTTTCCCGGAGCAGCCCGTAGCCCCGTACCCCCCGAAAAACGGTCGGTACGCGACAACAATGCCGTGAAAAGCGCTGCAGGCCAGTGTTAACCGCCGTTCAATTTCCGAACACCGCAAAGCGCGAACACAATTATTCGCCGCGACTCGCCGTTGGTATGCATACACGTCTGTATAAAATGGGTCGAGAACGCTATATTGTATTGTCGTTGTTGTTTTTTTTTTTTTTTTTTTTTCAAATCATACGGCACGGTCCGCGTGCGTGCGGTTTACACATATTAGTCGGCGACCGGGTACCGTAATACACGAGAAAATAACATATTATACGCACGCGTTCCGACGCGTACCGTCGTCGCGAGCACGTTCCGGCCGGTTTAGCGTTGTTATTATTTTTTATTATTTTTTTTTTTTCTCTACGCCGTCGCGGTGCCGTACTCAGGCCGGGGCACATGCGACGTGGCGCCGACAGGTGGAAATTACACGTTTCGGGGGCAGACGGCCGGTCAGTGTACGCGCGGGCCACGGACGATAATATATGATCAAATATTATTGTATTACACGGAGATCGTTGCGCCGGCGACGAGCCTGTAGCGTAGGTACTAGTCGCGATTCGATACCTATATAAATAATAATGGTTTTATTATCGCGGTCGGGTGGTGGGGGAGAGGATACGGGCGCGAACCCGGTGTAGTGGCGGTGCGACCGCGGGCCGGTTAATCGAATCCGTCTGCCGTTTTACTCGATCCGCCGCCGCCGCCGCCGCCTCCGGTAGACCGGAAAATAAAATCCGCTGCGGCCGATCACGGAGTGTCGTCGGAACTCCGATACGATTGAACGATAGACGAAAAATCGATTGTGTCGGCCGATCGCCGCCGTACGGATAATAATAATTGGAAAAAAAAAAAAATAATAAAATATAGAAACGGGGAAAACGAGTGGATATATTATAGGCGGTGTCGGTCTCGTAAGAAAATGGCGTCGCGTTGTCTTGCGACGCGCGGCGGCGACCGGGCGCGCTCTCTGCGATCAACCGAAATCATTATTATCGAACCCGCGGTAAAAAAAAAAAAAAAAATCTCGTCCGTAACGATATCGAATAATATTATTATACCTGTTAGTAACTATATGCACAATTACGTAATATGTATACAGACACTCGCTGCGTGCATCTGTTATCGTCATAATCAACTGGCAGTTTGTCGTAATAATATAATAGTAATAGTTGTTTTTTTTTTTTTTTTGTTTATAAGTAATTCGATCTCGGGGATAAAAATTATTTTAGAAAAAAAAAACCCCCCTCTAAATTATAGTTTTTAAATAACTGTTTATATGATGTATTTATACAGCAACGAATGGTTTTTTTTTTTTGTAATACCGACACTTATTCTTAATGCCCGATAACATAATGTTTGCACACGATACACGTTTGACTTTATTATACTGAAAATTGGATTTATCTTTTTTTTTATCGGCAAGGGCGCACAAGTTATCAGCTAGTTGTAGAACTGGTGAACTAATGAATAATAAACTCTGTCAAGTTACCTATGTGTCAATTGCGTAAATTAAGTGTTAAAACCTTAAAGGTGAACATTGACAGCTGAATACATCAGTCGAATTAAAGTAATTTTTAGATTCGGTGCGTAGCGGTGAACGTATTGGTTTTAAAACAATGTTTTTATTATTGTTTTTTTTTTTTATATACGAACAATTTTTCTACCAGAAACCTTACTCCAAATTTTCAAGTGTAGTACCTTTTCTGAAAGGAAATTTTATTTCACTGGTACTTTGAGGAGGTAATTATTTCATATTTCCCGAGCGGTTTTCATAATATTCGGGAACACGGAAGAAAAACAGTAAAGTTTTCGTACATGTATAAAAAAAAAGTTCGTTTCGAATCCTTTTCGCTGGCAATGGTTTATCGTTACGTACAGATATAAATCGAATACCCATCTTATCCTACCTTACCCAATTTCTCATCTACAACAGTGGCCCGCTTATCGTGTGAAGTAAGCCCCCCTTTTTTTTTTTTTGTTTCGCTGTTGTATAAATTGTTTTTTTTCAAAATAGGCTGTGGTAAAATGATTAAATTTTTTGAACATAAGGCCGATCAATATTAAACGCATGAGATGGGTTTTTAAGAGGAATATTAAAATATAACTACTTAATATAAACAAATTAATCAGTATTTTTTAAGTACGTGTTCTAATTAATTCAATTTATACGTGTCTTGATTTATTTTTGTAAAAGTTAGGTTACACAGTCAATTATTTATTAATATATAATAAGATTTCCATCGAGAAATTACTAGGTTTACGAAATTTCGGTAAAAATAGTGAATTATCTGATAATCTCAATAACGAACGTAATAATTTCTACTGAAAAATATCAAACATGAAATACATTTTCTGTAAAAAATATCACATCTATCTATACGTATAAAAGAGAAAACGGAATCTTTGTTACGGGTTGGTTTCGCGACTACTTATTCAATTGTCATGCAGTTTTTTTAAATTAAAGAAAGCATCACAGAACAGATTTTAGGCATAAATTTAGTCCGACAACGTTAGTAAATAACAAGTTATCAATTCAAACAAACGTGTAAATTGTATACCATTATACCTTAGTAACACGGATAAAATTTAAAAAAAAAAAACCTATGGGCTGTACTGGATTGGTATCTATGGTTAAACCGCATTTATGGTATCTATAGTTCCTTTCAAATTATAATTTCCATTAATATGTGCTGTCTTCATTATCTACATAATCTATCATAATATATATCTACGTATAATTCACGTTTACAGTGAATTACGTTTTCGACGTTAAACAATTTTTGTTTGTCGCTATGATCAGCTGCGTGTTTTTTTTTTCTTTTCTTGGTTATTATTTTTATCTATCGCATAATATCCACGAAGAGAAAATCAAACCTTGACCGTTCCACAGATAGTGCCAAGAAGATGTGCTTACCTAGGAACAATCATTCACAAACGCACAATCAAAATATAAACCGATTTTACTCGGGTTTTTGCAAAATGATCCGCATTGTCTGGAAAAGGTTTTAAACTATTGGAATCTCCAACATGACCTGTAGAAGTGGTAGACCTAACTTGCAGCAGTTTAGGCTGTATACAAAATAATAGTTTACAGGTATTTTTCATTGCATAGAACGATATAAATAATTCATATAAGTTTGAAATGAAAATTAAAGAAAAGGTATTTTTAAATATTTAGGGGAAATAACGGTGAACTGCAGTGTTTCGACGAGAATAAAAAAAAAGAGAGACCAGGGGAAAACTTGTATTGCACATATGTTTGGCACGGGCAACGCCGGGCGGGACGGCTAGTTTTAATATAAAATAATACGTATACCAATTTTATATTATTACATGCATTCTTTAATGAATTACACTCATTGTCATCATATTAGCGGCGCACATAGGCCCCCTTACGTTTTAATTTAATTTAACTTATTTTAAATTTAAAATATCAAGGAGTAATCCTACGATTGTTTTACAAAAAATAAACTTTGTTCTGACTAGCACGTCTTGATACCTCCCAAAACTATTTAAAATCACTATTGCCATTACAGTCCTTCCGCAAAACAGAATGTTTTTTATATATGCCACTGCCTGCTATACAATTTCGCAGATTTACATGTTCATGATTGCCAACTGTATTTGAACCAGAACGACCACGTAGGTGACAACAGACGCAATTATCTGCAAACACACAAGCACATACTTATTAAGTATATAATAATAAAGGTAACATCTCGCGTGTAAAGATTATGTGCTGAAACTGCTAATGGATGGGCAACTTTTGTGAAAAGTTAGAAAGGTATGATGTATGAAATAATTTAATTTATAAATTATGATCATATACAACGATACAAAGTCTTTAATGAACAATTCTGAGTGAAGTTCAGTTAAACACAATGACGTTTTTTAATGTCATAATTTCTATTAAACTTAAAACGTGTACAAAAAACAATTATAACGTTACTCTCAATTTTATTTTTCACTGCCTACTGAGAGCCTACTACATCAAATATTGATGAATCTCGTGTATAATTTTCGAACATTTTCACTGGGCCAAAACAGTTTTACAAAAGTAAAATGAATAAAAACTAAAGAAACTCAACAATTTAAAGTGGCTACAAATTTCTCAAAAACCATCAAATTGAATTGAGAATGTCGTCTTTCCAGAAATGTACAAACGGCTAATAAACTACAAGAAAATTAAAAAACAAAAATCACCTTATCAATTCACCAACTAGACAAAATTTGCTACCAGAACCACCCCTAATCATCCCGTTATAGACAGAAAAAAAAAAGAAGCACATAACATAGTAAAATCAATTCATTCTTAAGATACACGCACAGTATCTAAAAGTAAGCTTTAATAAAATCGTACCTACCGACTGGAGTAGATTATAGTCCAAATCGAAGAAATCGTGTACATCGAACATAATCGGATGGTTCCAACAGTTTAATATTATGACTTCCAGCTAGAAAAAAAAAAACACAAAAATGAAGATTTTATTTTCTCACAACAGCCAATATAGGCTTTCGGTTTTAAAATATTTACATATTTTATGGTCGTGGCGTCCGATGCAACACTCAACGCCTGGTGAGCAATCATAGCGGTATTTTTTGTCTGTAGGTACATAAAATTTAGAAAAAAAAACTTTGATGAGCTTACGGATTTATCAACACTTAAAAACGAAATAATCGTTAACGACTGATGCCGGTGCGCGGTTTTTCATTTTCAAATTGTAATGATTCTTCCGTATTTTATTGAAATATTAATCGTTTTTTTTTTTTTTTAAATACATATCGTAATATTGGAAATTTAAATCTCAACTGAACGTCTGAATATAATGCCGCTATAATGTTGGTATTCTATGATCTATAAACTGTCGAAATTGTCAAAATGTGTAAGAAAACGGATCGGTATTATTGCGAAATACGTAAAGAAAAAAAAAATGTATTTATGTCGAAATATGTAAAATGAACCGTGTTGAAATTAACGCGAAACGAATTTATCACTAATTGTCTAAACTGATTAGTCGTTTGTCGATTGACAATGAAAACACTATTTAATTACGTGAAAATCAGAACTCCGAAAAAAAACTAAATAACACATTTATGCTAAACCGCGTCCGTTACAGATAACTGTCAAATTGAAAAACGGTTCATAATATACGGGGGCGATAATATAATAAACTATATAGTTAATAAAACAGGTAGTTTAATAAATTTAAAAATAAACTCCAATATTGCATTATGACATTCACTAAAGTACACGCGTCGTTTCATTGCAATATCCGTGCATATGTGTCAGTGTTGGTGGAAGAACGAAGGCTTTTTTTTTATGAAATAAAAAAAAAAAAAAACGATAGCTGGAACGCGTTGATTTCGAAAAAAAGGACCGGGAAAGAGTTTCTATTTACGTGGAACGTAAACGCAAATCGTCGTTTCTTGTTTCCTTCTTAAATCGTTTGATTTTCAGTGAATTCGATAATCGTGAACAATACGTACGCGTGCTTACACTCGTAATATTTCATAGAAATTATTTAGTATTTGGCCTCGCTGGCACAATAACATTATATGTTTCCAAAGAAAATCAATTATTGCAGGTATTTTAAAATTATAAGAACGCGAAAAATTAGTTTGCACTTGGATTAGGTACAGTAACTAGCCGGTGTTGAATCCAGGTAGGCATATACTCCAGGGGATTGTAGAAGCCTCTTCCTCTGGCAAATACTGTCGAAAAAATGTATTTATTAAATGTACAATATCCGCTAAATTGTACATAGAAATGACCAATGACAACGATTCAGCCTACTCTCTCCCCTCCCCCCCCCAGGACAACTTTCCGGATTCGAAACACTGAAACCGGTTCCTTTTTTGCAGCAGAAACGACAAACGGGAACGATTTTTTTTTTTTCTTTAAAGAACTTTTCCGACGCTGGTCACATTATACTTACTTCGAGTACAGCCTTGTGGGCTTCGCGAACCACGTAAAACAGGAATAACAACCGCAATGCGCAGTGTCCAACGCAATAACAGTTGCGGACGATCGTCTTGTCCAACTCGTTTAGGCAGTCGACCGTTAACGTCGTCGCATTCGACACGAGTATCAAAACCGATTCGACGATGATTATTATTGCGTGATACGCGTAATAGGTTTTCACTTCTTCCGTCAGATCGCGGAGTTCATTGAACAAATTGTTGACTTCTTTCGGGTACATCATTGTGTACCTGATATCCGAACTAGAGCTGTTCTTCAATACGCCTGCACAGATAATTATAATTGAAAAATGTCCACTGCAGATGCAGCGTTATAGTTGAGCGCGTCCGAGTTGGACCCAGCGTTCAAAAATCTACTCTAGATGGGTCCCGGGTTCCCGCGAGTACTTTACCAGTCGGGTCCCGGATTTAACGGATTGTACGCTAGTTGGGTCTCGAGTTTATAGCGAATGGAATAGAAGTTCTTAAATGTATCCGAACAGACACTTGCGTCAAAATGATAAGTGTGGAAAAAAAACGGCGGGAATGTATTTTATAAAAAGAACCGTTTATATAGGAGAAAATGACCGAAAAAAAACATCGGTACCGTAAATCGTGTTGGCTTTGTCAAAACGCTCTTTAACAGATCGTTACCTAAGTACATTTAGTGTATTTGTATTAAATTAAATTAAATAACACATTTTTTCAACATTTTTTTTTTTTTTATATTATACTAAATCAGTATTCATTCGCCGACCGGAGGCCACCATCTGAATGTTTTCCAAAACATTTCGTCTGGCAAAACAAAACTTCTTTAACCGTACCTGTGTTACACTATAAAAACTACAATTCGTCGGCATTCCTAGCAGCCTGTAAAAATAAGAAGGAACAATCGTTTCCTATTGCTTATAAGAGTTTGGACTCGACTAGTGTCGAACCTGCCGAAAGCCGGTACCCAGCTATCATAATATCCGAAATTTCATCGGGACCCAACTGTCGGTGTACTGCCTATCAAAATCACTTAGATCCGGGACCCGATTCGGACGCAGCTTTATAATTAAGTGAACGCGCCATCTCCCGGTATTCAGGGGGTCGCGCACAGGGAACTAAAAAAAAAAAAAAAAAAATTCACTTTGAAACACATTCGCGAGTATAGTCTCGTTGTACCGCAGTCCACGAGTTACGGTGCTGCGTAATCTTTAACGAAAAACCGTTCCGTGCGGACGAAAAAAACTACTCGGGCCACGTGGATCAAGACGGTCGACCGTCACCGCGAAACAAAGAGAACTCGTACGTCCGCGTACGTTTATCGATATCACGCTCGTCCGGAATACGTTATTCGAGTTTGAATTACTCAAAATCGTTCTCGTAACACGTAACCCTCCGCGGTGACTTTGGCGTTTCGTACGCACTGCGTCCTGCCGGTGCAAATTCGGAAAGGGGGAGGGGGCGGGGTGATCGTAACTGGCCCGGCAAATCGCGTCCTTTACCGAGTAAATACCGATGAGTGTACGCGATGACGGTTTTGCGCCGTTTCCGCCTGAAAACCGGCGCGAATGGGAACTGAAAATAACACGAACCCGTCAAACAAATTATTCCAGCGTTACATTATATGTTATCATTGATATTGAATTTGTTTTCCCCACCCCCCGATTCCCCCGGGCCCATATCCTCGTGGCGCGCGCGTACTCACTGTTGGCGAAAATCCCGTTGGCCAACGCGTACCGTTCCCGCAACATTCTGACGTAGGCGGCGTACTGGACGACGGGCACCATGGTTGACACGTAAAGCGCGGTCCACATCAACAGCGCGTAGAACGCGACGTCCCGATGGGCGAACGCGCCGTACGCCAGGTTGTACACGCCGACGAACAGCGCGGTGAACAGGTAGAACGTGCGCGGCGGATCGTCGGACGGGCGCCGGGACCGTGACGCCGCCGCCCGGTCGAACTTGGCGAACTTCTCGGACAGGCCCGGGAACCTCCGGCTGTTATTCGCCGACACCGCCGCACTGATGACGGCCATCGCGAACCCGAACAGCACTTCGATGAATATCACCTGCAGCGATAGGCGCCCGCGGTCGCATACATTTCCGAGAGAAACCACCGCCGCGGCTAAATGTAAACGCGCGCGTGTCGGCAAGATACAGTGGCGGTTACCCTGCGGTCCGCGAGGCGCTCAAGAACCCCAACAGATGTGGGACGGTTGACAATAGGTGGGTACCACACAGACCATATCGCAGTCAGGGGCCGGAGGATCCTATGCTAATCGGGTGGGACTGCGATATCCCGTTAGATGAAATTCTACATCGTCCGTCATTGTAAAGTGTCGGTTTCGCTAGGCAATAATTAGTCTATAATTCCTTTCCTCAATCAACGTAACACTTTGACACTGCGCAATTACGCGCGTTAAGAAAATGAAACGTTCATAATTCGCCTATTGTTTGTCATTATAAAAATATAAATATATAACAAGACAATAATTAAGATAATTTATTCGTGTTTTTTTTTTTTTTTACGAGTTTTTTTTTAATTTTACAAATACAGGTTTGTTATTTATTTAAAAAATCTACATCTCGCGATGGTTCCGAATTCCGTTAATCAAAAACATCGCGACCCGTAGGTAACATTATGCATCATAGGGTTAGGCTTGCATTATGGAGATTATAAAATCTTTTTAGTGGTTGATAGACACTATTCGTTTAAAGGAACGTTCTGTAGAATAACAACTATAAGATAGCGGCGGTGGTGGTGGTGGTGGTGGTATAACTTTGCGAATTGATCGAGCGCTCTTCCTCCCCCCCTCCCTCCCTCCCATCTAAATATGTTTCAGATAACCGCCACTGACAAGATAACACTACGCGCATCGACAAATGACGTCGCCCGGTGTGAATCGCGGAGCTCTAAGAGAAAAATAATCGGCGGCCGTAGTCCGGAATGTGAGTGCTAGGGTGTTCCTTAGCTATAGATGATGAGAAAAAAATATCATAAAATGTTTAGGGTCTCACCCCCTAATATTGTGCCTAAATGGTAAAAAAATTATTAATTCATTAAAAATAGTTAACGATACTGCAGAGAGAGCCGTGAAGTTGATGGAAGAATACNATATTGACGCATTTATAACAGAAGAAAGCTTAAAACTATTTTCCCGATTTAACATTGATGACGGATTCTTAAAACACTTCCTGGGAATCTAGTGAAAGTTTCATAAATGGCAAAAAAGTTATTAATTCATTAAAAATAGTTAACGATACTGCAGAGAGAGCCGTGAAGTTGATGGAAGAATACAATTCTACACTCACATTAGATGAAGAACAAAAACAATTTATACTAAAATGTGTACAAGAACATCGGAAAATTTATCCAGATTTTAAAAAAAGCACCTTACAACAACAATATTAATTTTCTTTATTCTATAGGATTTTTTTAGAGTCAAATCAATATAATTCACGAACCATTAGAGATATAAAAAATGTCGAAAATTTTCGTAAATATTGAAAAATGTAGTAAGTTCAAACTTAAATCACAAGTCGGCACGGGTTAACCTTATCTGATCGAACCAAAACTTTTTTTAGTTCGTTTTTATACATATAGGCACAATATTAGGGGGTGAGACCAAACATATTTTAAAACCAAAAACTAAGGAACACCCTACTGAGTACCCACGTAAAAGCGCCGCGAACGAATCGGCCGTAAAATAAAATTGGAAGAAATTATTGTTTTTGCCGAACAGTATTTAAGGCCAAACCGTCTTCGGCCCGAACGTGTTTAAATCGAAAACATTACAGCCGACCGTACAAAAGCCGAACGAACGAACAATGTGTGATAACGGCTGGTTATTGCACAGATAATAATACTCCGGCGGCTTGTGGCTGTATCCGAGCGAAATGATAATTTATAATTTACGTTAAATTATACGTATTTCGACCATGGGAAATATTCAGGATTCGCGGTCGTCCAGTTTATTATTAACCGTTTGTTGGCGATTGTGTCAGAATTATACAGTTCAAATTTCGCACATTCAAAGTCTTCCAACTTAACGGCTGATTAACTAAATAACCGATCGAACAACGCGGATTAATAAGGTGTAACCACTATCACCCGCCCGCCTAAGATAAACTGATTGAAAACAGTTTACTGCAGTTAAAATTGCCGCTTGGTCCGCTGCCTATTCGATAGAGGATTAGCAATATTATTTGTATGTGTTTTAACGGTAATATGGCTGAAATCGTGGAAGTTTTTTATTATTTTTTTGTTATAAAAGTGCGTTTAAAATGAAATATTTATGTAGGTAAATTATCCTGTTTACATGTTAATACGCACAAATACGTTATACAATAGTGTGAAACGGTTATTTATGATATCCATCAATAACAAAATATAGGTAGGTATGCGGTATGCATCAATAGCGACTAGAACGATTTAATACGATTATTATTAGGAGGTAGTACTCGTAACTTAAATTCGTTAGCGTGGCATTTGGTTGTTATATTCCCTACAGGCTAAAATCATTCTAGTAATTTTTTCAAAATAAAATTGCACAATGTATTTCGTAAGTTCATATTCACGATCCGTACACAGCCGACTTTGGACCCGATTTGTTAACCGTGGAAGCAGAGGACTCGGATTCACACCGACGAAACTTGTTTATAGCTTCGAAACGGCTATGGTCAACGCGCTAAATGACAATCGAATAAATACAAATGTTTTAGGATACGGTTAGTACTTAATCGATCGTTTTCAATAGTTAATTTTTGTCCCCGTATCCGCCTGTCCACTTGTCGTAAATACGACGTTGTTTTGTTCGTTTGTATAATTCGCCTGCAGCAGTTATGGACAGAGCGATTTGTCGAGGCGTTCGGTTTGAGTGCGAAAACGACCGTGCGGGGCCACGAACACGGATCGAACACGCATTACACAATTTATCGGTTCGAACACTAGAATGATTTTCGCCCGTATAAAAAACACGACGACCAAGCGCCGGACCGGAAAACCGAAAATAACGTAACGTACGAAAAAAAAAGAAAAAAAAAAGGGGGCCGGAACGAAGAACGGCGAATATCGATGTTTTGTCGACGGCTCGCGACACCCGGGTACCGAAATCGTTTACGTTTCGTGACTCACGGGTCGTCCGTTCTTGAATCGATACGCCCGATACGGAACTCGTCGGTCTTACAGACAAGCCGCGCGCCCCATTTGTGCCGCCGTCGAACACAGCGGACGCTTCTCAGCGGCCGAGTTGACTGACGCGCGGCCATACGATTACCGTGGTCGCGATTCGACGTGTTTCAATAACGTTACGGTTCAACGCAATTTTCCGTGATATTTTCAACGGTACACGTGCATCGGATTGTCTTCGACCGCGGAAACGGATTGACGTCGGTGCGCGGAGGGTTCGTCCGTTCGTAGCGAATGCTTGGTCCGCGGACATCGACCGATCCGGGGGGGGGAACTGGCACGGGGACCCCAAACCGCACAACACGGCGCGTATTTTATTTTGTACCATCCACCCCTACTCCCTCAACCGAGGGAGCATTAAAAAAAAAAAAAACAATAAAAATACTACGACTCTTTATCGGCCGTCTTCCGACAAACGTTTTTCGCGGGAGCCCGAAACGCGTCTGACGGGGGAGTTGGCGATTTCCCCATGTTACCCATCCCGCGGATACGGGGTGGGGGGAGAAAGGGACCGCTGCGTTATGACGCGCCGCGGTCGTTACCGTACCCTCATCAGCATGGTGTGTTTCGGCGACACGTTTTTGGTGTTCTCGAAGTGGTAATGGACCGCGTACATTCCGGACGTGCACAAGGCCGTCCACAGCGACGCGGCGTACAGCACCGACGCGGGCTTGCGGCCGCCGGCCAGCGGCAGCAGTCCGAACGCTTTGGCCGCGTAACAGTTGACCCGGCACGTCGCGTCCATGACACCGTACGGGCCCCGCGGGCGCCGTGCCGTTCGCCGGGTCCGCGCAAATGTCAATCGGCGAAAACGCCGTGAACGACACTGCGGTGCCGTCACGGCGGGCGGACGAACGGCGCCCGCGGCGTCGTATTACGACGGCGCGTCGCGCGGTGTGTCAACACGCGTCGAGTGCGCTCGACAGACACTCGAAGACGCGTACCCGGGTCGGGGAGTGCCGTCGTTTCGCCACAACGGAGCCCTTTCCGACGTTATCTGCCGCCCGCCCCCGTCTGCCCGCCGCCGCCCTTTTTTCGTCGCGGTTTTTTTTGTTGTCGTCGTCGTTGTAAACTATTACGCGTTACCACGCGCCGTTCCCGGCGACCCTTTCGGCCGGAACGAGCGATCGATCTCAATCGAAGCCCCCGGGTGGTGTCGAACGCCGCGCCGCGGTATTCCTTTTCCGACGGACAAGTGCCGCACCTGTTGGCCGCCGGGCCGCCGGGCCGCCGACGCCCGCGGCGGTTCTCCCGCGGTATCGTCTGCGCCCCGCGCGCGCGCGCGTTCCCTACTCGCGGTTACTCGCCGTCACCGCGTCGCCGGCACAGCCCTTTCGGTCCGTTTCGCCGGGAAAACGAACGCGTTAAAGAAACCGACAACATAAAAAAAAAAAAAAACAATAACGCAACAACCGTGCCAACAAACGACGCCGCCGTTGTTGGGGCCGTCTGTCGGGCCACGGACACAATGCAACGACGGAGGCGCGTAATGACAACGTGCCGCGTATCCGACGATGAATCGAACGGACCGCGTGCGTCGGCGTTACGCTATTGACACGGGGGTGTTCTACGAACAAATTAACGGAAACCGCGTTGAAAATACACCGCGTACGCAACAATAACCGATCGACACGAGGGCGGACGACAAACGGCGGGGGGTCGTTTCTCTTGAACGTTCGTGCGCACTTTTAAACCGGCTCGGGGCTTGTCCTAAGACCGCGCAGAGACTTTCGGTTAGGCTTATCGTTTGAGGCGCTGCGTCGTGCACTCGTACGCCCCGTTCCGGAGCACGCGGTCCTTCGCGATTCTCGCGATCCTCGCGACACCCCAATGACTCCTTGAAGCCGAATAGGGTTCAACGGAAATTCTCGAGGTCCGCAAGCATTTGAACCCCATAACTACGGACCTGTTGCTCCGCGACTTTGTTCGGTTTCCTCGGCTGAGCGTATGCGTATCTCTGGCATTGCGTTTTTGGACGGTTCGTCACGAGGTAATAGTCACACTCCAGAATTACATTCTTTAGTCCGCTTCGGAGTACCCCGACGTTGCCTCCGCCACCACCGACTATTTTAAAAATGAACCCAACGGACGGACGATGACGAACGCCGAAGTCGACCTTTCGGGGTTTTTTTTTTTTTTTTATATATATAATACCTGTCTAGTTGAGTAGTAATAAGTAGCGAGTAGTACGCAATGGCCTGTAAGTAATGAATCGTAACAATTAACGTGTATACGTGCATAGTGTACGGTATACATTATGTCCAAAAGGGTTCACGCCACGTATTTAATAAAAAAAAAAAAAAACGAAATAGCGTTGTACAGGTTGTTTTTTTTTAAGCGTGCTCAGCACTCGCACCGTTTTTACGGTAAAAATTACGCGTGCGTACGAAAATTTCAATGTCCGGAATTCGCAAGCGTGTGGCGAAAGGCTACGCGCGTGTCGCCGTCTCGCGGCGAACCGTTCGACCGCCACCGACGTCCGGTCACGGTACCGGCGGTGGCGGTGGCGGTGGCGTTGGCGGCGGTTGGTGGGGGGAGGGGAAAAACGCGTCGACCGCCCCGCGAAATTTTCAACGTCGCGCGTCCCGCACGTCTCCGCGTCTCCGTTAGCGCAGCCGTCGCGAGCCGTTTCGCCGGGCGGTTCGGGCGAGCGATTATTCGCCGGCACCGAGGTCGTGTTCTTTCCGCGCGAACGCGCGGCGTCCTGCGGCGCGTCGCCGCGGCAGTGGTCGGACGGAACGGCGATAGCGTCGTCGCCGTCGCGGCGCGGTGGCAGAACGCGGGCGCTTCCCCGGTCGGGCCTTACCGTCATTTGAATTATCGGGTAGTTATTTTTTTTTATGTTTTTTTTTTTGTTTTTCCCGTTTCGGCACCGTGCGTCTGCGAATGTTACCCGTGCGTTACGGTGACGGCCGTTTTTTTCCCGGCGTCGCGTACGGTTTCGGGCCCGGGGGAAAAACGCTCGGACCGCCGCCCCCTCCCCCCCCCGGCAAGGTTCTCCGCGAGTTTCACGACACCGCGATTCTCGCGTCGGACGGTATTGACGTCGAAAAACGTATCGTATAAAAAAAAAGGGGGTGGGGAAGGTCTCGTGGCGGTACCGAACACCGTTGGTCGTACAATACGTACCGTACGATCTCGTCACATGATATTACTTTGTTTATTTTTTTAATTTTTTTTTTTATAATTAATCCGTTTTGATGTTCGGACTGTTTCTGATAGAACAGCTGTTCCGTCAGAAATCTCGATACGAAAAAACAAAAAAATCTTTTTTGTTCCGTTTTCGATCCGGTGGGTGCGGATTGAAGGGGTCGTTTTTGAAGTTTCCGAGACATTTTCATAATAATTTAGAAAACCCGGAAAATGACGCGAAATGAACGGCGACAATAACTTATGGCGTCACGGTATTATATTATTTTAAATGTTTACGATTTATGTTTTCTACCGGGAATCTTGAAATGATTAGGTGTCTTTTTGTTGAATTCTGGATCTACGCGGTGTAAGAAAATCGTTTTTCGATTTTCCGCGTAGTTTTCTTAACAATTGGGCAACCAGAGAAAAAACGGAAAAGTTTATGGAAATTACGGTTTTATAATTTTCAATTTCGTTTTTTGTCGTTATTCGGTGAAAAATATTCATAGAATCGGCAATTTTTACAAACCACTTATACAGGCTGATTCAATAAGCGTGCTCACTAAATTTTTTTTTTGGTTAATTTTTGCGTGTAATTTTGATTTTTGAATTTTTAAGTGTAGTTGAAGCAGACATTTTTGAGGGTTTTTTTTCGAGATTTTTCACAACATTTAAGTAGTATCCTGTGGCGATACTAACTTTGGTTTTTCAGATGAGAGTCTATGTCGAAAATTCCATAAATAGATGGAGTATTACATTAAATAAATGTTCGTGTTAAAATGTTTCATTGCCGTCAACTCGTTGACGAGATATTTCACTTTTAAATTTAGGTAAGAGGAGAGTATCATTTGTGTTTTACCAGTGCTCCGCTTTGATAATTCAACTAATGAATTGGCTTCCAAAATATTCCAAATTTTCCGGCAGACATATTTCTAAGATTCCGCGCGATTACAATACTTTTATTGATGCGCAATGGTTTTATTAAAACTACTAAAACGACTACAGCTTCATTAAAACCGAATTTTCGGTTTTCATTGCCTTTCGCGTCAACCACGTTTGACCCCACACTAATTTCTCGTTTGTCGTCTTCAATCTCGTTCGGCGCGCTCGTTTTATTTCCATATGAAACTGAACCCGTTTCATTGGAAATCAGGATGTTCTCCATTCCGAATACCATCGGGACAATTGAAACCTTTAATTACTTCCGATTTGTCCGATTTCGAACATTGGCCAGTGCGTTGTTTCTATGGTTCGTTTTGATACGCCAGTACTGACGTTTAGTTCGATTAAATATGAGAACGTTCGGATTCTAAATGTTGCAGACGCAACATTGGTCTTAGAACTATCGTCGTGGTTACTCAAGTTGTTCGCTGAACCGACTGTAGTACTTCATTTATCCACGCTTCCAGATGCAATATAACGTTGGGAACCGGAATGGTTCTATAACCCGGGATCTTTCTTAAGGATAAATCGACACAAATCTAATAACACTAAAACCTTATCGGAAAAGTTGATTTATTTTAAACGTAATACATGTCTTTCATACACAGACGCACATTGGACGTGAATTCGGGGGGGGGGGAGATTTCACCTCCCACAACCCTTTAGTACTACAACAAACTACGGTACGATAGTTTTTAGTTATTATACGACGTCAGTTATTTCGTAGTCGACCGTTGAGATTTAAAACGTACAAAACACGACGATATGACTTCCCGTACGGTTGCCGTTTGACGTTTAGACGAAAACCGAAAAGCGCATTGGCGCGGTACTGTTACGGTAACCGCGAATCCGCGAACTGGTAATGGAAAGAATAATAAAAAAAAAAAAAAAAAACAAATATTTTATCCAAAACCAAAAAAACCATTACGGTTTACGGATTACTGGCGAAATGCCTAAACCTGAATTGTCCGGGGGAAGGGGGTGTGTGTGTGTGTGTGTGTGCCCATTCGAAGCACCCCCCAACCACCGTTTCGCGCCTGTGCTTTACACAGCGTATACGAAGCGAAAAATAAACAATGCGTCATTGTCCGCGACGGCGACGGCCGTGATTTTCGTAATAAGGCCGATCGGCGCGCTGATAACAACGATAATTATTGTTATTATTGTTACGCTGTTCATCGGGAGCGCGAAACCTAACGGGTTGCGCGGGACGGCCACTGTACGGCGCGCGACGTCAGAGAACCGAACGTCCAAACCGTAACGGGAGCCGCGCAGTGGTTTTCCACGGCCCCACAGCCGTTTCGTCCGTTCCCATTCCCGGTGTTCAAACTGAAATCCCGACGCGAACACAGCGGATCGCGAACCGTACGGGTGTCTGTCGTGGGTTTTTTTTTATTTTTTTTTTTTTTCGAAATTCACTCGTTTCCCGCCGTTTTACGACAACGCCGGGGGACGCGCGTTGAATCGACTTGAACCGCGGTCGTGACGTCGTGCAGGGCCATTACGGTGTTTCGGCGACGGGATTCCGAACGCCGCCCGTGCGAACGTACCCGGCGTTCAATTTTCAGAATCGACTTTCGCATCGCGTGTTCGACAATTGCCGCGCAACCGACAAAATGGACGGACACGCATGCGGTTCGCGAAAAAAATAAAAAAAATAAAAAAAACTACGATATACGTAACACAGTACAGATGACACGAGCGCCGCGTTATAATATTGCCGCGAATTTCGTTCAAGAATATTACAATATTAATTTGTTTGAACCATCGCCGGACATTCGCAGCATTACCGCCGTAACGATAGCGTCACGGTAATTTTCAAATAATCATCTGTAATACGGACGCGTGTGAAATGTTCGATTCTTTTCGTTTTTTTTTTTTTTTTTCTAACGGCGTCCGAAAGTCGTTGTGCTCGTAAACCGTTCGACTATAGTCGGGACTTTAAAAAAAAAAAAAAATTCGCATAATATGCGTACCCTACTGATTGCCACGAAAACCGAATTTTTCTTTTACCGATTGCACAGTGTACGGCAAAGAGTTTTATCGAACGTTTCGAGCGGTCCGTTTGTCGCGTTCGACACGAAACGCTAATCTGTGTTTCGGTCTACAATAAACGCACCGCGACGGTTTATTGGTCTTAAGACAACGTTCAGACCCGACGACGGAACGGGAAACTCTGGTGGTTTTTTTTTTTTTGTTTAATTTTCCAAAATTAATAACACAATGCCCGCGAGAAGTTCTGCGGCAGCCGCTTTTCTGCGAAAACCCAAACGCATTTAATACGTTCACCGTAACATTTACAACATCAATACCATCGCACGAGCCTCACAAGCGCAGACGGCACCGTTGATGAACGCCCGGAACGAGTACGATTTGTTGAATATTTCAACAAGTGATTTACGATTCCGGCGACCCGTGAACACCGTAATATATAATACCGTGGAGATAAGAAAATGTTTTATTCAGACGAGTCGCTGTTAGTTATTCATTAATCATCGGCGAAACTGCATAATAGCTGCCGGAAAAACAACGCGGCGTCTCACAAAACGGACCGACCATTGACGGTCAATAAAAACGGCGGGACAATCGCAGTAACGCCATCTGTCGACGTCACTCCTAAACATTACTAGACCGGCTCTCCAAAGAACTAACCGCCGAGAAACGCGATAAAAAAAAAACATGGAAAACGCCGGTCTTGTGCGCGACGCGTAAATTTTCTCGCCGGAAATCCGCCTATTTGTCGTCGTCCGAACACGGAGATGCGTAATTTGTAATAGTACAAAATATCATTATCATTAAATCGTTTGCGTTATGATGTTATAGCGCCGGCGTTTATTTCTTTTAGATTCTGTGACTATTTTATTTTAGACCGAAACGAGCGGCATGTTTGCCTCGCTAAAATCAGTTTATTACTTTTTTCTTTCGTTTTATTTCTGCCAAAAAATAATCAAAAAAAAAATAATAATAATAATAATAATGGGAGGTCATTATTTTGGTTTTTGGTTGTAGTTTTCTTAACAAATGGGAAAATTCGATTTTAAACTCTTACGAAAAAAAAAAAACTCGCCGCACTGAGAATCTGAAATACGACTAACAAACCTCCGCTCAGAATCGTTTATTCAACAATGGTCATTACCGTTACGTATTGATAAAAATTTGAATTGTTCTGTACGGATATTATAATATCTTCCCTCACCACTCTAATGCACACCCGTCGTTTATTTTTCTCTCCTTTACCCGAAGATGATTTTTAAAACAA
Organism: Cinara cedri; assembly: GCA_902439185.1. Classification (NCBI taxonomy): domain Eukaryota; kingdom Metazoa; phylum Arthropoda; class Insecta; order Hemiptera; family Aphididae; genus Cinara; species Cinara cedri. The sequence continues at coordinate 2,608,434 of CABPRJ010000951.1, read as the reverse complement.
TCGAAACCGGTCGAACAAAACACGCTTGTTGTTATTGTTTAACAGTGTTTTAAGCTCCAGGCCAATAGCTTCGGTTAGGTGTTAGGTTAGGTTACACGTTTATTTATTTTTTTTTTTTCGTTTTTACGTGTTAGTCCAGTGGGTACATAATCAGTCATTTTCCGTTTCGCCGCCTTTACCTCCGCATCCGTACTGAAATTATTCACAGAACATATTCGCATAAACGATTTGTCATGTTGTTATCTTGTGTAAAAAAAAAAAAAAAAAAAAAAAAAGATACATTATTAATGAAAATTAAATTGCGACGTTATATCTTCTTCTTTTTTTTTTTTTTTGCGATTCACAAATTAATTGTGCTTAAAACTTTGTATACTTTCTTCTACTTTTTTCCTCAGCAAGTGCATCAATCAAAATGAATACGCAAGGGTTTTTGTTTTTTTTTTTTTTTTTTTCGTTACCCGTGTGCGTACCGGTTCGTACCGTATTGTGTGTGTGTTTAACACGACGTAGACAGCTGTTTAATTTTGAGCGAACGGACTCGGTTGTTCACGGATTAACTTGTAATTCTAAATTATATTGGGACCTAATTCTACAAGAAAAGAAAAGAAAATTATGATAATAAAAAAACCTAATCGAAATCAAACTAATCCCGATGTATAGTGTCGCCATTGGGCGGCTGATACTTTCTTTTCGTGCGTCTCAAACGATAATTCGTTTCAACGTTTATTGTAATTACTGATTCACAGATTGTTTGCTTTAAAATAAATATACTAAACAAGGAAAACAAAAAAAATATATATATAACAAATAATGCGTATAAAAATATTTTTTTCCACTAAAAAAATTAGTGAAATTCCATTTCATCGTACTTTTTGTAATTTTGAAAAAAAAAAAAAATTGTTTTTTCACATTGCATATAATGACGCTCGACACAAATGTTGAAATAAACGCACCTACCTGCCTGCTTACTATCGAATCGTACCGACCTAAAAAATACCGTATTATTGTTTTTTTTTTTTTTTTTTTTAGACAAATTTGATTATTTAGTACGTACCCATATTCCCGTATTATTCAAATATCGTTCAAACGCGATGTTTACTTATGGAAATCGTTTCTTTGATTTAGCTCCGTGTATATACATACGTACACCTACCCGTGTTACGGTCCGACATTGCGTTTTACACAAATTATATTTCTATACGAAATCATCGCGTATTGTTGTTCCCGGGTCAAATACACTTGAGCATAAATTAATAAACATTACGCGTGTAAATATTTTCACGAAATGGTGATTTTTAAATTGTAACGGATGTGCCCGCCTGCGCACCGCGCGGCGGTTTTTTTTTTTTTTACGAGAACAAAAACATCATTAGATGCGGCCGTACGGTTTACCGAATAAATAGTGCGCCGTTCGATTGTGTTTTCGAAATAGATTACGTTATACGAAAAAACGATTTTGGGCGGTGTTCGGTTAAAACGTGTTTGGATAAAATCAAATTGAACATTTTGTACAACCGTGACTGCGTACACGTACACGAAATAAATCGCTATCGTTCGTGTTTTAACGAATTTTACCTCGGGACGGCGGCAAAAATAAATTGCGCAGCTATCGTCCGCGTAACCCGCCCCCGCCCCTTTCCCCCTTTGAAGAAAAAAAAAAACGCCGACACTGTCCACTGGTTCTCGCAACCGCGTAAAAAAACGCTGGGAAAATTTTCGAAAATTTCAATGCGGCCGGATGAGGAACCGCGACGTAGTATAAAACATTCGGCGAAAACGTCCGGTTCTCTACGAATATTCACGCACCGGACGACGGGGAAAAACAAAAATTAACGATAACATCGAAACGAACGGAAACCGTTTTCGCGATTTTTTTTCCACGGGCCTTCGTTGTTGGCGCGGAAAATACGCGGAGCGCCAGTGATTGGCGACGTTACTCGATGCGCCCCGTAATTCGATACGAGGAACGGGAACGGGAACGGCCCGTGTACGTCTGAGCGTTTGGGCGGAGTGAAAATTTCGACGACGACCGCGCGGGAAAAAAAATACGCGCGCAACAGCGCGGAGGCGCGCGTCGGTCAGCGTCCGGAACCGTGGTGGAGGGGGGGCGGGGGGTGGTTGGGTTGGTTACACCGGTCGGCGACCGACAACACGGACCGTTGGGTCGGCAAAACAAAAACGCGGGGGGAAGGGGGTTGGTAGGAGTGGGGGTGAGCGGCGTCGGGGGATATTTCGCCGAAAAACCGTCAATCGATTTCCGGGATCGAGAACGATTCGTGGGCTGTGCGCGCGTCGTAACGGGCGGGGTTCAACGTAACGGGAAAACGGAAAACGGAAAACGGAAAAAAACAATAATTAATGATGTCGGATCGCGACGAAACAACACGCGGCGTGCGCGACGCCGCCGCTCGACTCGCGATTTCCGTTCGTGCAACGGCGGACCGCGCGGAGTTCCCCGTCGGTGTTCCTTGAATAACCGCTCACGGGACCCGCCGTTTTCCGTGCCGTGCCGTGCGTCGCGCGCCGCGTTCGCGTGTCCGGCGGCCGGCGGACGGCGGTTACCGGGTCCGCGATTTACCGGGTCCGGCGGCCGGTCGTTCCGCGCCCGGAACCGGAACGCGTCGCGGCAGTTCCATTTCAACGGCTCCGCGTACTCGATTGTGACCGCGCGCCGGTTCCGTTCGGACCGAAACAAAAACCGCGGCGCCGCGCAATGTCGCGCGAACAATACGACGCGCTACGGCGTCGCCGGCACGCGGGTACCGCCGACGGATTCGCGCGTGCTCAAATGCCGCGCGCGCGGTCCCGGCGGACGGTCGGACGGACCGCTGGTAGGAACCGCTTTGTTTTCGACGGGCGCGCCGCCGTCGCAAGCGGAAAGTCGAAAACGCGCGGCGCGTAAAGCCGTGCGCCGCAATCCGTACCCGCGCGACGGTAAACCGCGTTGCCGACGGACCGCGATTCTGAGAAAAAGTTCCGTTGAACGTGTTTCGGAAACGCGGCGGTTTCGAGAAAGCGTCCGAGGCCGCCCGCGAGTCGGTTGAATAAACGGCCCGGGATAATGTTAAAAACCTACGCCGGATCGCAACGGAATCGATAATAACGGAACCGCCAATGCCGCGAAACCGTTCGTTGTCGATTACCAATATTGTCGGGAATTCTACGGCGGTACAAACGAAACGACCCGCGGATAAAAACACGCCACACGCGAAAATCGGAGCGAGATCTCCGGCGGAAATGCCGTTCGTATAAACGCGAAAACTCATAAACGCGTAGAATCAATTGTACTCCCGGCTGCAGCGGCCTAATGAAAATCCAAACATACCGTCAGATTGTCCGGATCGTAAGCGCGCATCATTTTTCAGTCACAGCGAACGGTTCGGTTAGGTTAGGTTAGGTTAGGTTGAAACGGTCGAACGTTAGCGTGCGTAATGTCGTCGGGGGCGAGAAACGCGCAGCCACGTAAACGTTATCATGTTGTTTGAGTTTAAATCGATAACCCGGTGAAATCAATGGCGAAATCGAAGTCCGCAAACGTGCCGCAGTACCGGAATCGCATTCGATTCACCGCGGACCGAATGTCGGGATTCCGGTTTTCAAACGGTTTTCCCGCGAAAATCGTCACGGCTCCCGTTCGGTCCGTCCTCGCGTATATTTATATTTATATAATAATAACGTGTGTGCTGTACACTCGGATACACTCAGAAGACTCGCATTCGTTGTTAATCAACAAAGTCTTCTTGTTGGACACGCACGCGAATCGGTCTGATAACTTACGTTATTACAGGGCGCCGCGCAGCGCCGTCATATTATACGTTTTTTTATTTTTTTTTTCAGGTAGTCTCTTTCGCGTATATCATATTACGCTTAAAGGTCCCGTATACATCCCTTAATAATAAAACGCCATATACAATTTATAATACTTTCCGCGTGTATACAGGACGTTCCGCGGAGATATTGTGACATCTCGGTAAGTATTTATTATGGATTCGGAGCGTATAGCTTATTGGGAGTTATTGGTTTCGCCGTGACGTGTGCCCTTTTTTCTCTCTCTCTCTCTTACTCTCCGCGTCTGCAAACAACTTTTCCACCGGAAATATCGCTCCGATGTACAGAGTGGTGGTATCGTTTCTGAAAGGAAATTTTGTCTAGTCGATGCGCCGGGGAGGTCGTTTCGTTCGATTTTCTAAGGGGTTTTCGGAATAACTGAGAAAAACCCGGAATGAAAATTATAGGCGAAACGGCGAATGCTCGCGGCACGTCGCCGCCGCGGCGTTTCCGATTTCGTCGTTTTTAATTTTTGCAAACTACGTTTTCTATCAGAAATATTGCATCCGTCGAAAAACGACCAGGGATCGATTTTGTTCCGTCTCTAGTCCATCGGCAGATAATGCCATTTTGTTTTATATTATCCAAAGCAGTTTCTATAACAATTGAGAAAAACCAAAACGAAATGTACGATTTTTTCAAATTTCGACGCGACGATTTCATTATTCAACATTTTTAAGATAATAGTTTTCTACTACCATATCTCTTTGTCCGAAATTCAATAATTTTATATTTTCAGAGAGAAACTAATGTTTTCTCGTTTCGTGAATAAAAGTGTCGTCGTTTGATTTTTCTTTATAGTTTTCCCAAAAATTACGAAATAAACGGGGGAAATACGTTAAAGCGTTTTGGCATTTGGGTTTTTGTTGTTACTCGGTTAAAAACTGTTGTTACGTGGTAAAATTTTCATAACATTCAATAGCTATTTTATGCTATATACATGTCTATAGGTATTCGATACTTTAGTGTTTTATGTGTATTTTTATACTATGGTAGGTACCTGCCATTAAAATTACACGAGAAATACTTGAGAATTTAACACAAAGTATATTATAAGTTTTACTTAGTTTCTTTGAAAAACAAATTTGAGTTTAATGCATCAGTTTTTTTTTTCTTTTTTCATAAACGTTTTAAGATTAAATTTTGACGAAAACCGTAAAAATGACGGCATTTCAACCATCTTACCGATTATTACCGACGTATTACCGATCTTCGCTCCGAATCGTTTTTCGTTAGCAATGGTTTATTTTCGCGTACAGATGTGAAATAAATAACTGTATGCATCCTAATTTTCCGACTTCCCACCTACAACAGTGGCTGCGCCCGTTCCCGGTTAATACTGCGCTAATGTTCTTTTTAATTGTTATCCGGGACACATGCCGTTCGAATAGCGTAATTTTCGAACGTACATCGAGGGGATTCGTCGGTACTTTTATTATTATAAATTATAATAATATTATGGTCTATTTTTTGACGAAAGGTTACCGGGACAAAAGTCCAACGGACAAAGTGTAAAAGTTTACGAGGCGGTCAAACACTCTTATTCTGGCGCGGAAAACATTATTTTATCTAATGTTACATTTTTTTTTTTACGAAGAAAATAACCATTTTATAATAACACCGAGCCGTATTTAATAATGGGCCGGGGGACTGATTTGACGGGTTCGGAAAAATATAATTAACGCGTATTCTTAGAACCGATTGGTTTCGCTGTGACGAGACTGTGCGTGTTTTCGTTTAGACACCGGGACTGAAATGTTTTTCATCGCATTCATTCAGCTCCGCGGATTAATTAATACGCCGTCGATAAAATCGTCAATATAAACACGTTCGAACGGCATTGTCCGATAAACCGACAACAGAACAAATGATCCACAAAGGCGAAAATCGCGATTCGTCGATTGACCGTGCGAAAAAACCAATCGACGTGCTATCGAAACCGTCCGCGATCGACCGTCCGGCTACCCCTCCCCCCCCCCCCCCCAACCGCCAACGACCAAATACGAACCTCTTCGTTTTCCGATCGCGCAAATACTGTGCGTTACGACACACGACGTCAGACGGAAAATAACGCCGTTCGCCGGTAATGAACCGGTTATTGATCGAACGCGTATTGGCGGATTATTGTAATGGACCGAGGCGTTCACCGCGTGAATATTTCGGAAAATATTTGTTCGCAATCGGTATTTTCGCGGAACGAAATAATCCGTCGGAAACGTGTTTTGTCGGAAATGCATTTATCGGAAACGTATAAAAAAAAAAAAAAAAACCCATTATTTTTCGACGAAATACTTTTCCGGTAAAATACGGTTCCGACAAAATACGTTTCCGATGAAATACGAACCCCAGAGTGTATTTTACAACAAAGTACGAGGTCTGGCTATTAAACAACGAGACTGCTTATGAAAAATGGTTTTATTTTAAAAATTATTCCACAACCAAATGTTCCCCTTCAATATACTCCCCTCCCCTCTTCACACACCGTTTCATTCGTTTCTTCCATTGCTTGAGGCAGTGCTGAAAGTCTGTTTTCGTAAGACCGTTCAGGAGTTCCGCCGATTTTCGTTTCACCTCTTCCATCGACCCAAACCGGATTCCTTTTAAGGCAGACTTTATCTTCGGAAACAAGTAAAAGTCGCAGCCACGGTTCAGCCCACTCGTTCTGGCGTGTTCGAGTACTGGAGTGCCTTAAGCGGCCAAATAACGCTTCACGTTTTATCCTGGTGCAAGATCCACGACTTGTTTTTCCACAATATCGACCGTTTCTTACGAACTCATTCGCGCAACGTTGCCAAAACTGTCAAATAGTAATGTTGGTTCACAGTTTGACCCCGTGGAACCCATTCAGTCATCACGATGCCGTTGATATCGAAGAACACGATCGGCATGGTTTTGAATTTGGATTACGACTGAATTGGATTCCGGTGCACTCTCTCTCACCTTCGGAAAATAATTTACGCCACTCAAAAACACGCGCCCGAGATAGGAAATCCTCACTATAGGCCTCTTTTAACAACTTATAGCACTCGGTTGGAGTTTTTTTTTAGTTTAACGAGAAAATTTTACGTTTATCCGTTGCTCGTGTTTCTCGTCACACATCGTTTTCGGCAAGAGAAAAAAACATGTTTTTTTCTAAACGCTACAGAAAAAATACTTATGCACCAACAAAAACTGCCAATTTTGTACTGGCATAACAGACACTTCCAGCTAACCAGCGCTGTATATTCGGTTTTCCCCTAACCTTTTCGGGACGCTCTCTGCCAAAATACATTCCCAAGTATCTAAATAATTATTTTAGATTCTGAGTGGAGCGAAGGACCTAAAATGGCTATTTACAATGTTTTTTTTTTTTTTTTTTTTTTTTTTTTTTTTATATATTTGTGAACAACATTTCTACCAGAAATATTGCTCCGGCATACAATAGTGTAGCACTATGTCTTGAAGGAAATCTGACAGGGGTGGTATTTTAAGGAGGTCGTTTTTTTGATTTTCCCAGGAGTTTTCCAATAAATGGGAAAAATCGAGAAAAAACATAGGACACCGGGAAAATAGGTACAATTATATTAAACAAATATTATTAAAGAAAATGTTTAATTGCTTATGTAACTATTTTACCATAATACGACATATGTAATGTTGACAAAACATAACTATCAACTGAACTCGCTCAGAATAGTTTTTTCGTTATCGATTTCGTTAATCGATCAAATTTCCGTATGTATCCAACTTTCCCAACTTCTCATTTGTATCAGTGGCCCAACCACGTGCGGAATATGTTCATCTTATTTTTTTCTTAACTACTATAAGCCATTTTTTTTTTCCCGGTCAATTGGCCTAAACATAAAAGCGTTATTATTGTTCATTTTTTTTTTTTTTTTTTTTTTTTA
>CABPRJ010000951.1:2571381-2590798 GCA_902439185.1 Cinara cedri | reverse complement strand
CCCCCCTCCCGCCAATCCGCGGCGGCCGTCTCCCCGTCGTCGTCGTCGTCGTCGTCGTAGCCCGCGGCAGGACGCGCCGGGCGCGCGATCCGTACGCCGCGCCGGCTCGCCGAACACAGTCGGTCGGACTACGCGGGTTCGACGCGACGGGGAAAAGGGTCAGAGAGGGCGCGGTCCCAGGGTTTCGGCGGCGGTGGCGGCGGCTATCGGCTATCGATTGCTCGCGGGACGGAGGCGCGTGTGTGCCGTTCGCGCTCGCTCGCTCGCTCGCGCGCGCGCGCGCGCACGTCCTCGTCTTTCGCGTCCGCGTGCGTGCGGTGTAGTTCCGGAGCAACTCGACGGCGACGCTCGGCTCGGCGCGACGCTGGAACGAACTGGCCGCCGCCGCCGCACGAGCCACGCCGACGACGACGCCGACCGAGGCCCGCCACCGTCGCTGCCGTCACCGCCGCCGACACCGACACGGACACCGACGCGCCGACGACGCCGACGCCGAGAACGAGAGAGACGACGGCGACGACACGACAACGGCGGCGACTGCGACTATTACGATTACGACCCCGCGGCTCCGCAGTGGGGTGAAGTTTACTGGGCGAGCCGGACGACCGATACGCGGCTAATTTTGGAGGGTTTTGCAAGACAATTTTGTAAAAACTATTTTTTTTTTTTTTTTTTATTATTTATTTATACTATTTTTATTAAGATATATTTTTTTTAACTTTTTGTCGCACACTTTCAAACACATACACACACGCAAACGTGTATTTACGTACGCATTCACACACTCAAATCACACACACACACCACACACCACACACACTCGTCGTACGTAAACCCGTTGTGTAGTCGCGGGTCCGGCGTTACGTTCATCGCGGCGGGCCTTACGCGCGAATCGTCCGCGCACTCCGTCGTGCGTCGTTACCGCCTGCATTCGCGACGCCGTCGTCTCTCGAACGTCCGTCGCCCGGGTCGCAGTGGTGATCGAATTACGGCAGCTTCTATACACTGCAGTTCACCGCTACGACGACGACGCCTGCTCCAGCGGCGGTTCCGGAACGCACAGCACCCGGGAAAGAAACGACCGTAGCCGGTGCACCGCGGCTGCACGGCCACCACGGTCGAATCCGATAGGATTCCGCGGCTCGCGGTTTTTCCCCGGTGTACGACGACTGTGCGCCGACCACCGCGCGGACGCCGAGTTCAAATGGAAAACACCGACGGCTATCGACGATCCGGCCCGGCAGCGGCGTCTTCCGGCGGCAACTGAAAACGGTCCCGTTTCTCCGCAGGTAACTAACGCACGCCCGTTGCAGCGCAACCGCGCACGATAACAATATTATTATTAACGCCTATATAACGTCTGCCGCACGACGGTGACGGCGGCGGCGAAGACGGTAATGCGTCGTCGGCAATACGCGGTAATATAATGCGGCGTGAAGCACGACGGTAATACGGTATTATCGTCGCGAAAGAAACGCCGTAAATCCGCGCGCTTATACACGTAATTCGCGGGTACGCGTCGTCCTCGAGCCGCGCGCGCGGTAATCCTCGCGGTTAACCGTCACGCGGGCGTGCGCGGGCGGCGCGGGCGAGCGGGGGTCGAGTGTGTAGTAAAAATTACAATACACTTGTGCGCGTCCCGCGGTCGGTGTGTTATTATACGCGGCGGCGGCCCGCGGGATTATAAAATCCGGGGGATTTACGGTCGCCGCCGCGGACGACGAAGTGGGCCCTGACGCGGTGCAAATCCGCGGACAATGGGAACGGGTCGACGACGGTCACTTTACCCCGTGTGCGTCGTCATCGTATTGTGCCTACGACGCGTATATCATCGTGCATACACCCGGGGGGACGGGCACGAAAGGGGTTCGAAGAACTGAAGTCGCGCGTGTCGCTCGAGGACCCGCGAAAAGTCAGTCCACCCGCGCGGCGGCGTATCGCCCCGTCGCCTCGCGTCTGCACCGTGAAATATAAATAATTTTAACGGCCGTGTAGACGGATCCGTTGTCGCGGGGTCGGGCCACGGGACGCCGCGAGAAACACGACTAAGGCGATCCCGGCAGGGCCGGTCATCGGGCTGAGCGAACGACCGCGGACGCGCCGGGTCCGGCGTGTGATTTAGCGGTCGAAGGACTGCTGTGCTCGGGGGGTGCTTTTAACAGGTCGTCAGAAATCGGCGTCGTTTCGGGGGCCCGCGTATAGTGCAGTGCGCCAAAGGCCGCGGTAGAACGTACAGAGTCTATCGGTTGACCGCGTTACGGACCGTCGGCGAGGACACTTTTACGAGAAACGGTCGGTGATAGTAAGTGACGAGCCGAAACGGGCTGCGGTGACTTTTGGCAGAATGAATATTTCCCGGGCGGTTTTCGTACGACGTCCCGGACTCTGTTTTTGTCGAATTTTACCCCGAAAATAGAAACTGTATATGCGTCTGTTACACACATTTTCCCCGTTACTTTCAGGCCCTTTTAGCGACCGCCTCTGGACCGAACGAGCTCGTTTCATAGCTCAATACGTCCCAAACGACGTCTGACGTGTTTGCGCGGCGTCAGTGTCAACAATTCGGGGGCTTCGACTTTCGACCCCCGTCCCCATTCTTTTTACGATCAAATTACGCGTTTCCGCAGAAAACACAGGGTTTTAAATACTCCTACAGACTGCGAAGCGCAATAGAACACTCGGGCAGCCATGACAATTTCAAACCGGTTACGAAAAACGAGACGAAATTCGACTCTATAGCGATGGAGTGCCGCTGATACTCAGGTTTGATCGGCCTGCTGGCAGTAAACCGTCCTCCGTCTCGTAACAGTTACCCGTCTCCGGCCGTGTATTGCCCGAAATCGCCGAGATCGCACGCCGAAGCTCCCGTTTTTTTTTAAAAAAACTCTTCCCGCCGCGTAATCGACAGGTCCGACGGACTTGTGCGATCATTGCTTTTTTCGACGATCTCCGAACTACAGAGTACTCGCTCTGTACGCTCGCACCCGGCTGTCCGTTTTGTCCGTCCCACTCACTGGTCGCGTCGCACCAACACCGGTGGTCCGACGATCTTCCGCGGCGTTTTCTTTCGATCACAGAGGACGTTTGTGTTTCCGTGCGTTATGATTACCGCCGGTCGTATTCGAAAAGCGCACGACCGGTTTTTTTTGTTCTGTTCATTTCTCACAACGGTCGCGGACTTTGCGCAACTTAAATGAGTCCGCAATAGCACTTATTTCCCGCCCCGGTTCAAGCGGCAACCATATCGTTTTGTTCCGCATTACCATTGTGCGAAACGAAAATGTAATCTGTACCGCGCATTTAAAACACGAAACGCACCACGACAATATAACACTATCTGATGAATATAAAACCGAAATTCTTTATTATCTCTGGTCTGTCCTCATACAAAACGTATAATTATATTCGGCTTGATGATAACTGATGAAACATTGCGCACTTCACGAACAGAACAATGGAAAAAGGCCGTCGTCTACTTTTTCTCCCGAAATGAAATTCCCGACACGGGGTTCTTGATATTTTCGGAACGAAAATCGAACGTTTTTGTTGATTAACGAGTTAACCTCGGCGACACGGATTGAAAAAATATTTATCATTTGAATATTTGAATTTGGTTATCATAGACACAGAAGAACCTCTTTCTAAATTACCGGTCAACGACGGTTAACTGCAGGGGGCCGAAACGCGTACAATTGAAACTTTCGTATTGATTTCTGGTTTTTTTTTTTTTTTTTAAGGACCGAGCCCGGGAAATACCAGGTGATTCGGCTAGTGTTTTATACTAGACGGGTCGAAGAGATACGCGATTTTCGAATAGTTCAAAAAACTGTAATAGTCGCACTATAATTGATTGTTTGAATATTGGAAACACTGTTTATTTCTATGCGTCACTTTCTCCATTTCGTCATCGGGCGGCAGATTTATTAATCGGGCGTTTTTAGCCGGGCTCCGAATCGGTGTCGGTCTCCGAGGCCCCACCCCTCCTGGCTGTCTCCCTAGAGCACCCGACGGTCGCAGTTAAAACGTACGATGTCCGCGTGCTCGTTATCCCGGTTACACCGGTTTTTCGGGCGGTTTTTTTTTTTTTTTTTTATATCGGCCACTTAACGCGTATAGAAAATCAACAGAAAAAGTAAAAAAATCGACCGGTGCATTTCAACGTACACCGCGTCACCGAACGCGATCATAAAACACGTACAATACCGCGACGACGTCGTCGTAGTATCCGTTTCGGCGCGTCGGGACACACGACGTAATATTATAATATTGTGACGTTATTATGCATAATGTGATATCGATCACTTTCCGAATACCTTGTACGCCCAGGTAGGTGCGTGCGAATACGGACGACCGCGCGCGCATGTATGTGTGTGTGTGTGTATCGAAAGAAACGAAATGTGGAGGGGGAAAAAAAAAAAAAACACCGCGGCGTATCTTTCTCGGGTACGCGTGTACGTTTCCGCCTTATATTAAAAAAAAAAAAAAAAAAATAAAAATATAGTGACGTCGCCGTTGTTTTTTTACCCCTGCGGACGACCACGGCATGAATTCATTATAAACACCGCACACTATACGTCACGAACGCTCTATTATTATTATTATTATTATTATTATTCGTATTATTATTTCGTATACGCTCTCTCGTACATTTTAGCGAGTTTTTGGACCCCTTCTTGACCTATTATAATAAAATTACAAGCGCACACACTTACACGTAACCCCGCGTATTATATACGTATATACGTAGGTACGTAGGTCTTGGCAATGCCGATGTTGTCGGTTTTTTTTTTTTTTTTTTTTTTTTTTTTTTTTTTATTTTTTTTTTTTTTTTGATACAAGTATAATATTTAATACGCGTGCACGTGCATATCGTTTGCGGAATTTAACGTTTCGCTAAATGTGAGTAAACACGAACGCGACTCCGCAGAAAATATATATATTTTCGCGCAAAACATCGCGTTTTCGGGGGTCGACCGATGTTCCGGTATAAATACGCATATATACGTATATATGCGCACGCGCACAATTTACTTTACTCGTATTGTATTATAATAACGTAACACAGTTAACCCGCTAACGTGTGTATCATTCCGCGTGCGCGTGTACACGCGCGCACGTACATTAGGTTTTTGTGTACAGAGCGCATTTTATTAAACCGATGGAATGATAACGATCGGAAAGTACCGCTACGCGTCGTCGTACACGGGTGTGCAACAAACGACGTATTGGTGACACTCTTTGAAATCTTCGCGAAACGCGCCGCGCGACACTCGCCGTTTAATGTGTTTCGGTTGAACAAACATAGGAAGTCATAGCGCAGCGTTTAGGTCTTTTCGTGGAAAACGACAAAAACCGCGAGCGCCCGGGGGACGCGGCCTGCAATCGTACGGTTCTGATTTTCTTCGGGTATTAAATAGAACAATCGACGGGTGCCGCAAACACAATTCAAACGATTTTTTTTTTTTCTTCAAACGACCGCCCCGACAAGAAAACACCGACCGTTAACACTCGAATTTGTAAGTATCGGTACGAATTTGACGCCGACGAATTGCGCGGCCGAGGAGATTTACATCCGACGCGGTTCGTCGGCCATTTTAAGGTTTTAGTTTTCGAAGTTCGCATCTCGATACAATAACCGTTTTCTTATCACGGCGAGAGAATCGAGTGTATCCCGCACTTATTGTACATGTAAACAAGCGCGATTCCTAACGTTTGTGACACCGAGGACCACTTCGAGAACTTTCGATAAGTCACGAACCACTTCGATTTGCCGATGATTTTTTTTTTCTTTATTTTAATAACAAACCAATAACATAACAACGATAAAAACAGGACGTGCGGGTTCATTTTTTTTTGTACGGAACGAAACAGTCGGGCGGACAGCTGTTGACGGACTCACGGACCACCGATTGGCGACCACTGATGTATATTGTACTGAGTAGTGTTCAAAAAAAAAAAAAACACAATAAAACAAATCCAATTTTGAAAATCGATAAATTTAAATACATGATATATTAGTACACGTTTGTAGATACACTCGTTAAAAACCAATGGTAAAACCAGCCGGCATGTCTTCTCGGGGAGCGGGTTATGAATTTCGAACAAATTTCTAAACAACTTTCTGGTATAAAAATTACGAAAATCGACGCGCACATACACGTAACCGAAATTACAAAGAAATTATACGTATATTGTTGTAAAATGAGTCTCGAATTTCGGACGGTGTTATAAACCACGGCCCCGAGGTTTCGCCGATGCTTAAAACGGTCGGGGACAAAAAATACTCTGCCCCGCGGCGCGGCACTGTCGTTATTTCACAGCGCATCGTAATCACATTACCGCGCGTCACAGACGTCGTACGGATAGTATCAATACAGTTACACGAAAACGGAAAAAATAATATGTTATCGCGAATTTTTACGAATCCCCGGGCGACAAAAAAAAAAAAAAATAATAATAATAAAAAATTACGCCGTAGCAAAAGACGCGTGGCTGCGGAGGAGAAAAAAAAATAAACAAAGCTCGGCGGATGTTTTTCGGATAACTCGCCGGTTTATACACTGAGGTACAATACGCGTTATGAGACACGCTTAAGTATGCGGTATGATTGATAAACGTTTTGTCTCTGTCATTCGTTTTGCGGCGTTTGCTGTTTGTGTTGCACGGGTAATTGAAAACTTTTTATTTATACGACGCACACCGATAACAGTGATACGTATTATACTTGTACACACGCCGCACGCGAAATAAACGCGACGGACTTTTCGCGATACCTTTACGCCGAATCGACGAAAATAATACGCGAATTTTCACGTTTTTACGCGATATCGTTTTAATAAGCGGTCGTTTAACCGTTAAAAAAAAAAAAATTGCCACCGCCCGTACGAATATTGCGGATGGGAAACTTTTTTGACAACATATTTCGGTAAACGTTTCCCGTACAAAGTTACGTGGAAAAACTTGTACGGTCACACCGAGTTTTAATCTCCACGGACCGGACCAAAGAAATTTTATAACGACGTGGACGTCATTTTCGCAGCAGCTTGCACGGTAATATCAAGTTGTCAACAAAAATTGCGAGAGGGGAGTGAAATTAAAAACATTGTCGCCAAAAGTGTGTCGCTCAATTCCGATCTTTAAACGAAATCCAGTTTTCCACTTTTGAAAAAAAAAACGTCGTGAAATTCGTTGTCGACGGTAGGCGCAATCGCCTAGCAACCCACCACACACACTCGGCATTTTGGAAACAAACTATATAGGGAGAGGCCTTCGATTTTTCGGGCTTGAGTAAAAGCGTTTTTACAGCAACCACTGAATTTAAAAGCATTTTTTCGTGCAGAGGTACCACTGAAAAGACAACGACCCCCTCCCTCCCCCTCGATGTTTCGGATTTCAAAATACACCGATGATTTACACTGCGAGTTTAAGCCCGAACATTCGTAAAAAATAATAGAATATCTAACCTGTAGTTTACGTTCTGCTTGCATATTTTATTTCACGTATCGCGGTGAGTACATGACTGCCTGCGATAAAAGGTCGTGGCCGCAAATGCACCGACCGATGCGGAATCTCAATGCCGACGCCCACATTTTCATAATATTATGATGACAAATTAACACCAGCTGTGGACTGTTAAATTCGTCAATTTCAGTTAGTACATCTGGGTCGCATGGTAATTTGTCTGTACCGTTTTTTAATCACGGCGTGTTCAGTTAAATCGAATTTTCACCAGCGATTAGTTGTTGAACTAGTCAAGAATGACCGCAAAAGATAAAAAAAAAAAAACCTGGTATAGGTTAGGTAGGTACGCCGCTCGAGCATTTTTCGCGAACCGCCAATAGATTTACTGAATGAATTCTTTTTCGATATTGGTCGACCGACACAACCATAACGATAAACCACCACTGTCAACTGCGAAGACTCGGGTAACGAAATAAAAAATCGCATAATTTCTTCACGGAATTTTCGCAGGCGGGAAACCACCTCGGTGTCTATGTTCGGCGTCACACACTTAAAAATAGATTATTACTATTATTATTATTGTATTATCGGTGTAAATTCCATTCGAATTTGGTGATTTTTTTTTTTTTTTCTAGCAAAATAAACGTTGAATATTTGTGAACCCTACCGCGTTAGATTATCGGTTTCCTCGCAAGGATCCGGTGTGTTTCACCATCAGTTTGGCCGGCGGCGGTATGATTCCGATTCCGTTTCGGCCGAACCGCTTACCCGCGGGATTTGATTAATTATAAAATGTGATACTCGATACGTGTTCATTTGTTCCGTTTCGTCGACGACGGTGTGATTAATATTAATTATTATGGTATTATAATATCATGACCGTGCGTATTCGAGGTCCGGCTGGCAACGGCGAGCACTCGGTGCCGCCGGGTCTTTGTATGACTTTTTTCCCCGAGTATAAACCGTTCGGTATCAAATGTTTTGTGGTCGGATTGAAAGGATAAAATTCGCGTTGAATTTCAATAGTATGAATATTTAACCGCGTTGTTGCGGACGGGGGTGGTTTTTTTAGTTTACCCCTACTGGCCTCTCGTACGGAGCTAGGGGAATGCGATTTTGTATACTATACGCATGGCGTTATATTTTTAAGGATGTGCGTTTTGGGGGATTTCGACTTTCAATCCCCGCCCCGGGAATTGTGTACTTAAAATTGTACGGTTTTTTTTTTTTTTTTGTGTCGGGGTTTAAATACCTCTACAGACTCGTCAAATTAATTAACGGAGGTCAGCACTATAAATATAAATAGCATTAGTGTCCGCGATGCGCATTATTTAGAAGGTTTCAACTTTCGACCCTCTCTTTCACCGTCCGTTTGTATGTTAACGCGAATCCCGAGCGCTACTTTACGTATTTCAATAAAACGTATAAAACATTTTTCGTTCGATTCCCATACTATCGGAAGAGAATATGATACTTGTTATACCTGCAAGAGAAGAAGAGCAGTCTTCGGTAAAAGGGAGAAAGGGGTAACGTGGGTCAATGGGCATTTATTTAGCACAAATCATATATAATAATACAAAAAAAAAAAAAAAAAAAATAATAATAATACATTATTTTAACGGCAAAAAGACGGCTGGGGAAAAATTTGATTCTAGTGACGGAACTCTATAGCCCACGGTTTTTTTAAAAAAGTACAATTTAAAAAAGATAAAAACATGATATTTTCCAAAGAACCGCATTATTATTAATATTTTTTTTTTACAAGACGATTTATGACGATGACATTTACAACTGGATGTCTACGAGTCAATTATTATTGATTGGTTTCATCAAATGTTTTTTTTTTTTTTTTTTTTTTTTAATTATGACAGTTTTCAAAAGGCTGTACTACAGATATAAACCTTTTACATTTCCCGCTTTCGTGGTTGACAAATAAATGTGCCGGTATAGGGCGTGTCCCGTCCAAACCAGGTGACATTAATCCGAAATCTCGCTCTCGGTGACTTTTTCACGTCGGGTTGTATTTCGTAAGACGTTTCGAACGATGTTTAATTGTTCAAAGTTTCACTGCGTACGTATACGGGATATTTCTGAATAGTGAGAATACACGTTACGGGGTGACCCAATTTTTATTTTTATCTCACCCGATGTCTATAGGTTTTTTTTTTTCAATATTTTAGAATATTAGAATTAGTTTAGTAACAAATATTCCACGCGAAGTCCCTGCATACACGAATCAATATGTCACATAATTTTTGGAAATTTCCGCACGACTCTTGACGCTTAAACGCTTGTAATGTCTTTAGAATGCAAACAAGCGACATGTCTGTATGTTTACAAGAAAATAATTCTGTGGCTTGGTGCAAGAGGGGCCAATATCACATTTTGTGATTTTTGGGAATTGTGTTTTGAAATTTTTATCCCTCATAAGACTGTGTATTTTATTAAACGCAAATGTTTATGTGATTTTCAATTTTTACAAAAATTTAAATAATTTGTATGTAGAAAATAAAAAATTGTACATTGTTTTTCTTACTGATTTATAAAAATATATATATATATATATATACGTTGGCCCTTCTTGCACCAAGTCACATAATTATATCGAGAACTACCATGGTATGATTTATTTCTCCACGTCCCACAATATATATTTCATTATTCAATAACAGGCGCTAGATTAATTTTCAAAAAAACCTTATTTGTTTTTGGTAAAATGTATGCTATTAGCCGAGAATTAACGTATACCAAACGAATACTCAGTGACGGATCCACGCCTAAATTTCGGTATTTAGGGGAGGGGGCAAACACATTTACAACAATAAAACTCGGTACACGTTTTACAATGATAAAAGAAAAATAAAACATATCACACTTCGGTGTTTGAGGAGATGGGTTACCGCCCATGCACCCAAACGAAAATGTACCAATGTCACCCCTGTAGGATCCGCCACTGAGAACATTTATAAATTGTATTATATTTGTGTCATTTTTTGGCATCACGTTTTGGCGTACACACCGCCCCTGCGGTTTTTCGTATTATGCTGTTATGTATTCGCAAAACGATAATAATAATATTAATATACGAACCGCAAAAAAAACAACCGTAAACGGGGACGGTGGATAAATTATTGTATTATTATTACACATTTTCACGAAACCAAACCCTTGTGAGGCGTTTAATTATTCTACTCCAACACAAAAGATTTTATAAATTCGAAAAGTGTCTTTTATTTACGGGGACGAATCGATCGAAATGATGCTTGAGAAACAATGACGCGCGACGGTGAACTACGTATATTATTATATACGAGTGGATAAGTATTTTTTTTCCCCGCCCTCGTTACCGTGCCGTCGTCGCTGTCGTCTCTGGGAAACTCTTTCGCGTTGGTCTTTTAGTCGGCGAATAATATTGAATAATGTTCGCCTGCTGTTTCGAGATTTCTTTTGCATGCTGTGTATAGTTCTTTAAACACAATTCTGCATATACGAGCGCAGATAGGATTCAATGGTTCCCGAAGCGAAGAGACGAAGAAGCGATGAGCCAAAGAGCTGGTCCAGAAATGGAAGCCGACGACACCCGGAGTCGGTTTGGAAAAAAACGGAGGTGCACGTTGTGGACGAGAAAACCTCGATTACGACCAGAGTACGAGAGTGCGGAGAGAAGTAGTTCGGAATCGAGTCGGATGGGGGGAGATTGTATGGCGACGGTGAAAACTAAAATATTAAACGACAAAAGCAAAAGAAGTAGAAGAAAGTATACACGGTTTTACGTAGCGCTTCTTCTTACCTATAAAAAAAATGTAAACGTAGGAAAGCAATTTTCCGATCTTCGTGATCGTCGCAAGTCTGTTTAATTACCAGAGTAAAACAAACATAACGTTTTACTCGATTAAAATTGATCGTTAAATCTTTTATTATACTTTAACGGCGCCGTATAAACGTGCACTTAATTCGATAATGTGAGTAATATCTTTACAAGAAATAAAAATATTCCGTACTCTCAGGACGCTCCGAAAGCGTACACAGCTTTTGAAAACACTACAGAGGGTAGGGCGGTAAGGGGAGCGGAGGGGGGTAGGCGGAGTGGTTTATAATCCATACGTCGCCATGGTTATTCGACTCGCCCGAGTGTTATACGCGCAAGATGAGTAATACGTATTATACTAAAAAACCAACGTGCCCGGCCGTTATATTATCTCTGTCGTCACGTACGAAGACTTTTTTCGGTTAGTTTTTCCCCCTCCCGGTAAAATAACAGCTATAATTAGGTGTACGCGAAACGAAGCGGGATGAAGAGATAGCGGGAGATTCGTGAACGCCGAGATATTATAATACAAACTTATGTATTATATAAATTGGAGAGATTAAAAAACAATCTGCTACGTCCGACTTTGTTGCGTGTAGAAGCGCGGAGGCTGGTGGTCGTACTGTAGAAAACGGTCGGAATCGAATGGACCGAGTCGTGGGGGAATTAGGATTTGGTTTTTGTCTTTTTTTTTTTTTGCGTTTTCGCTTCGCGCAACAACAATAATATACAACTTTTGTCTGGGAATGAAACAATTATAAATTACATTAAAAAAAATATCAACAAAATAAAAAAAACCAAGTTTCGCTACTGAAAGTATTATTGGCACATATGAAATACGAATAAATAAATAATATTTAAATATCATACTAGTATACCAGTTTAACGAGAAAAAAAAAGTCGTTTTATAACTTTTTATTTTATTTTTAATTTAAATTTATACGTTTGTCTTTTTATTGATATGTAATCAAACCAAAAACAATGTTACCAGTAACCTGAAAATGGTAATATTATACCAAAATTGAGTAGTTACGAAAATATAACTTGAAAATACACTCTAAGTCTAGTTTTTTCTAACAATTTTTTTATACGAAACGAAAAAAAATCCGTTTATTTTATTACTGCAAGTAGTATTTCAGTAAAAGCATTATAAGGGCAATTTATCGTATACGTGAAATCGGTGATTGTTTCAATAATTTTATGAAATTGCATTTTTTTTAATTTCTATAGTTGGTAACGTATCGACGGAGCTTGGTTTCCAGACGCGGACGAGGACGGTCCTCGCATTTACCATAGTGGTACTGGCGTCGTGCCAGCTTGGACTTTTAAATTCTGTGTAAAATACTTTTTTTCTTTTTCATCTTTGTCAACCTATCATTTTCACCGCCGGTTTTAGAAATCGTGTGTTACACTCTCGAGACAATCGATTTTATTCCAGCAGGCATAACCGTATTATACCGCGGTGTATATACCGACGTGCGATGAACTCGTTTTTGTACTTAACCCGCGGTAACGGCGGAGCGCGGCGGGGTTGCGATATAAGGCCCGAGCGAAAAATTGTTTTCGTTCGTTGTGTTATTTCGTTTTTTCCATTTCGCCTCGATACGGACACGGACCGACTCCTCATACCGGCTACTCCCACTACCCGAATCGTACAGCGATGACATCGGTACATAATATATATATACACGGTAAAACGACGACAACGACGACCCATTAATTTCCCGCGCGATCTCCGGAAAACGTGCGGTCGCTGACGGCAATTATTTACGAGGACCCGTCCGAGGACTCTTCAAGAGGTTGCGTGTATAACGGGGAATTTTCACGCGAATTTTCGAAGATCAATCAACTCGATAATATCCAAATTCACTTTCCAAAAACACACACGGCTCATAAGAAATACGGTGTCTACTTCATCGTGGTCACCGTCCGATTTTCGAAAAAAAATATATACTTAAATGAATAACGTTTTATTTAGTTATACGAATGTACAGCGTGTCCCACCATGTTCCACGGATTCTTCTAGCGGTGTTAATATTCATTTTTTTTTTTCGATTCTTATCGCGATTCCTTATCGCATAACGTGTTATCATTACGGAATTTTAATCCAAAAATATATTAGTATGAAATATAAATAAATTCGCGTTTTTTTTTCTTATTCACAAAAAGACAATAATTATTTTAAGTTCTTCGCCTGCGATTGGAAGTCATCATATCGACACCGCGATATCGGAACGATAGTAGTCAAAATCATACTATAGAAAACACATCTAGTTGTCTAAAGTTTATTTTATTGTTATTTTCTAATATCTTCTTTATAGACTTTTAATGGCTATTTTAGGATCCTCCTCGCTTCTAACATGCGCTTCCATATCTCTCGACCTACTCCCGTGCAATTTACCTACTGATTTTCTTCACGTCTTTTGCTACTGCATTGTACAATCTCTGCTGAGGCCTGCTTTTTCAGCTTTTCCCAATTAACTTGTTTTCCATAATTTTTGTTTCAACGATTTCCCTCCACTCGCCAAACGTTTTTTGTCCATCACAACTTCTTTCTGACTAAGAAAGGTCGTAGACTCGGCTTACGTCCCTACATAATACAGACAACTAAAATTTATATTTACGCGTATTATAATATGACATGTATAAATCATTCTGATAGTAATGTTTAAAATATTCGAATCGCCTTGAGAGGAAAACATCAAATTATAATAATATGCCATCATAACCATGTTTGCGGTTACTAGCCGCAGTAACCCGCAACAGTTCACTGGGGTAAAAGATAAAATTAATAAGAAAACAGGGAAATATATAGGAAAATGGAAGAAGGAAGAAATTAAAAGCTTAGCAAATTTTAATACCAATGTATTTTCGGGACTGCCATTTTTTAAAAAAAAAAAAAAAAAAAAAAATATAACATCTATCTCTCATCGAGTTTGCCTTATTAGGTATTTTTTCGAAATGCAGACAATTTTTTAAATCGTGCCGACAGTAATAATGTTGTAAATTCTAATCGCGTTGTGCAGAAATCGTTAAATTATAATATTATCGTTACCGTGTTTGTGGTTACGCGCTACAGTAACTCGTGACAACTTATATATCTATACAGATTTCGGTATATAATTATTACGTAGTAATAACGATCCTATAGTACCGCGGTGCCCTGTCGGCTGTCAGCTGTTGTTCAATAGGTAAAGTCTGTATATAGTTATATGTGTGCCGCCGAACCACACCGTATACAATTTATTTTTATTTTTTTCACTCTAAATCGTTTTTTCTATTGTTACTGTCGATGAACAATAATTTTACACTTACGCGTACAGTATCTACGTATGAATTATATCGTATTAAGAAAATTAGTAAAGTTTCGAGTTTTGACGGTTCAATATTCTATTGTAGGTAGGTACTTGCAGGCTGCAGTGACCGGCTCATTGGCTTCATGGATCGCACCACTCAGTGTCGTGTGATTCGTTTCCTTTTCAGCACTCAAATCACCCTTTTGCTTCCCCGTCCGTCATCTATTCTTGGAAACCCTTATAGTAATACGCGGAACACATCCTCTCTTTTTCTTCCGGCGATATGACCGTACGATAATTGAACGTGTCCACAGAAAAAATTTGTCCGTCTTACTGTTGTCTTTAGACTCAATATTTCCCATCCTATTCACAAACACTCGGCTATTCTCTTCGCGAGTTAGACCTATTATTCAGCCTCGTCGACCGCCATCCTCAGATATTTCATCACTAATCTCCCATTCCTGTTCGTTCTCATTTCGAGCGAAATTTATTTTCCTACCTTATTGTCATGGTTTTTTTTTTTTTTTTTTATCAATCCAACACTTTTCTACTAATATTATTCTATAAACTAACGTGTTTTCTGTTTTATGAAGAATGCTGTCGACCTATCATCAATTATGGAATACACTCACTTCTCCTCAGGCGATAAAGACAAAAATAAAACTGCCGAACAATCGAAATTCTATTATGTCAAATTCAAAACATAAAAATCTCGTTCGAAATCCAAACTCCAATGAATTTTTGTATCCAAAGTGTAAAATACCAAAAAACCTAAAATATATAGTAGGTGACAAACCACGTCAGTTGTGTAAAAGGCAAAAGTTACGTCAGGTTTTGGAGTGAAACAATCGATAATATTGTCTGTCATAAAATTCGTACCGATACTAAATTCAAAATTCAAATATTTTAATGAGTAATTTTTTGATATTGTGTCTCTCCGGGGTAAAAGCGATGTCTACTCATCAGTTATTATCTTGTCCAATATGGTTAAAAATAAATAAATACCAATAAATGTAAAATATTAATATTCATTAAAAAAAAAAAAAAAAAAACAGTATATTTTAATATTATGTTATTTCATTTTTCGCTACGGGTGGTATCCGTTCGATAATTATTCGCCAAGTAATATTAATATTAATTTAACAGCTATATATAAACACAATACCTATTTTTTACATTCGAGTAAACACTTAAACCAGCGTCGCACTTACGGGTTTTCTATATCGCAGTTAAGTTATAACTTTGTCCATTAAAGAAAAATAAAAATATTGTTTACAACAAACAGAATCAATCGACCTCCTCGCTGTCGCATAAAAATAATATTAAAAAAAAAAAAAAAAAGTAAAAAAACCGTAAATACTCGAGCCGGGTCGTTACAAAATTGCGCGTTTTCAATCAGCACTGCCTTTGGGCCAGTGTATTTGTCAGCAGCCATTTTGACATGACGGATCATCTTATTAAAAGTACTATTATTCGATTGATAGATAGGTCACAAATTTTGCGATAACAATTTTTTTTTCGGAAGGAGAAGGGGGTGTCGGTCGAGAGGATTCGATATTTTTTGACGGCCGCGGACCGTTATTACGACAGACCTAACGGACCATTGCTATAGGTACAGCAAAGATTATTAATGCCAGCGAAAATAAAATAAACAATAGAGGCGTGCCTAATGATAAAAAATAATGTCTGGAAATAAATGACTCGCATTTCATCATAAATCAACAGAACGCCGTTGAATTAATTTCAGACAATAATATCTCTATAAACACTACACCGGCTGACTACAGCTGCGTTTGAATTAATTATGCGTTTTTCTTTTGTTTTTAAAATACCGCATTGTACCTAATATAATGGGTACTACACTTTACTCTGTTAACTATACTATGTCTATCAGTCTCAACAATATAGTCTTCAACGGTTAATAAGGAAGGGAAATTATTATTATTTTTTAAAAATGTCATTGGCACGTTTTGTTGTTGGTAAATGGTAGGTACATAATATAATTATCATTTTCGCTATGCGCATAATATCCAAACAAATTATTTCGTTCAAGGCTGAGCGAGTTGATGAACAATGTTAACTGTAAGGTTAAGTTATAAAATTTAATTGACTTATTAACTGCAGTAAAATTAATTTGTTTTTGTTTTTTTTTTTTTTTTTCGAGCGGAAATGATTAGATTATAGGAGTGACCTATTGAGTTTGTAAAGTTTATTGAGAATAAAAAAAGTGTTGATCAATGTTAAACGCGAGGGAATGTCAAATTATACGCATATTTTAAACTCGGAAGTCTAAACGCGTTATTGGATGTAATAAAAAAAAATAATAATAATAATAATAAAACATTTATACGAGTGGGTGATATAGTTTGGAAAATTAATATTGTATTTAAAATTGAAATGAATTTAAATTCGTTAAACCGTTAACGCGGTATTATTTAAAATGAACTATTTGTTTTTTTGCTGAATTAAGAATACTCCGCGACTGCGTGCGGTGTCTCCGTGTTACGAACGCATTATTCGTTTAGCAAGCGAAATTCTGTGCCATGAATTTTAATACCAGAGCGAATCGGCTTATCAAACATAAAGACAATAACGTTATCGGTGCAACTCCGTCGGTTATTATGGGATAACTTAATTTTCAAGCGACACACGAGTGTGTGAAATATCACATTTTTTTTTTAAATGTTTATATCTCGCTTGAATATCAAAACAGCGAGAAAACCACCGCAGTTGCACAGATAATGTTCTTATGTTCTTTACGTTTGGTATAATATGCCAATATGCTCTAATCTACTCCAACTCCGCAGGGTTTGTCCCCGCTGAACGTAAACGTGCTATGCCGTGCGTTTGTACGAAGGGGACTGCGTATAGGTGCGGAGGTGTATATCCAGGACGTACTGAAAACGATTGAGACCGGCCGAACCAACAGGAATGTTACAATATACTCCACCCTTCGGCGCTATAGCGAAAATTTAGAAAAACCCGACCCGCAGACGACGTCATGTTGACGTCCGAAAATAATGTTCCGCTCACGCGAACGTTCGACTTTTCCCCGTTAAAAATCCAAAGGAGAATTTTCCGGCGCTAGTGCCGTCGACAAATCTCGTACTGCTCGTTGTACACACAGCCGCCCGAACCGAAATTCGGTAGACAAACAGTATTATGTGTATTTTCTTCTTTTTTTTTCTTTTTTTTTTCTATAGACATTTATTGGCATTTTCCGTTGACTTGACCGAACCAATTCGATTCAATTCGGTCGAATCCAACGACGGTCTCGGATAAAACGAGAATACACTATACCTATAGCGGTGTACGTATTGTATACAGTTCTCGGCAGAAGTTTATTTATTTTTTTTTTTTCTCCACTAATAAATTTACGAATTTTGGTCGACGGGAGCGTCGGCGGACGGGCGAGCGGGCGGGCAGTTGCTCGTTTTCGGTATAAATAGTAATTTTTTTTTTTTTTTACCGCCGCACTACTGCCGCACCGCTCGAGAGGCGGACACGGATCGATATAAATTTGTCTTGTCCCGAGCGTACACACAGAATAACCCGCGGATGAGATGTGACAAACGCGAACATTTCTGTTCTGTTCGACATTTTAAATGTTTCTATTCTATTTATTATCGTTATCTGTACGCTACGATCAACCGTTGCTAACGAAAAAACGATTCTGAGCGGAATTCGGTCACGCGTGTTTTGAAAGGTTGTAATATTTACGGTTTTCGTCAAAATAATGAACCTCCTGTTAAATTTTCAAGCATTTCTGTTCGGTCTGACGTCTAACAGTTTAATCCACAGAACACCTATAGAATAGGAATTCCGTGAAAACCTCGGGAGATTAAAATGTCCGTACATAACTCGAAAATAACCAAAATGTTTTGAACTGCATTTTACCGTGTTTAGAAAATACAAATATAATTTAGGCACGAATTTCAAAAAGACCGTTCCAGTAAAAGCGGTACCATTGCACTAGAAAACCGGAGCGAGACACTTCCGACGTACAGAAAAGTTGTTTACAAAAAAAAAAAAAAAAACAAATAAAAATATCAAAACAAACACCGTCTTAAACCAATACGTTCCGCGTCGCTTCGTCCGGAATCTAGAAGAAAAAAAAAAAAAAGTCCGTATCGACAATTAGCGATCACGGCCGTCGAGAGGTCGCACGTCCGTTTGTTTCGCCGAAATTCGGCGTCGAAACAAGTGTAACGTACGTCGGATTTTTCTTTTCTTTTGAGAAAGCAAACACGGCCGGAACGGAACGAAAGTCATCGCGCGTACCCGCAACACAGTTCCGGACGGTGAAATTCGCGCGAAAACGCGAACGCGCGCGCGCGCGCGCCCTTCGGGGTCGTCGCCCCCGCGTACGCGCGTGTGCGTGTTTATAAACAGGACGCGAATCGCAAAGTCCGCTTGCCGCGGAATTCCCGTAGGACTCGCGCCGCGGTGTGCGCGTAGAACACGCCGTGCATGTACAGCACAGGTGTACGCGCGCCGACACGACGGGCCGCGGGGAGTGGGTAGGGGGGGGGNGGGGGGGGGGGGGGGGGGGGGGGGGTCGGCGGGCGCGCGCGCATCGCCCGGCCTCCTCCTGATTCGGCCGCCGCGCCGGGGCCCCGGAGGGATTATTATAATGTACTCCCGGGTACGTACGCGCGACGCCGAGTGTATATTATTGCCGAGCACGCCGACACGAATTTAATATAACGTCATAGGTATAGGAGTATTTGAAAAAAGCGCGGAAAAAAAAAAAAGTATTAAAAAAAAAAAAATCGATTACCGACCGCGCGCGCGGATATCGTTCGCGCATTAATTCGCGTCCAACCCCCCCCCCCCCCCCCCCCCCCCCCCC
>CABPRJ010000951.1:2525524-2571372 GCA_902439185.1 Cinara cedri | reverse complement strand
CCCCCCCCTCCTCCCTCCCGCACCTCGCCAGCTCCACTCGGTCACAGCCCCGGAGCACTTCGGAACCGCCGCCGCCGCGCGCTCGCGCGCGGTATACACTCGTAATATTATTACGACGCGGTTTTTTTTTTTTTTTTTTTTTTTTTTTTTTTATTGTTCGGGGATGGAAAAAATAATAATATTACAATAATACAAATCGAGCATTTTTTTCCCGCTGAATAAAATATAACCTCGCGGTGATGTTTTATACCGCCACTATAAATATAATAATAGGTAGGTACCTATTATGTATATCCTTAAAAAGTGAAAAAAAAAAAAAACCGCAATCGATATCATATTTATGCGTAGGTAGGTACGCGTTTATAATATAGACGTATTAATTCGTCCGTTTTCCATTCGATTGGGGAAAAAAAAAAAAAAAAACACCGTTTCCAGGTTTTTGGCCAACACAATAATCGTGTCTTATAATATTCATAATGCGTATTGTAAGGAAAGCAACGAAGGAAAACGAGCCGATACGGCCGGCGGGCGCGACACCGTTGTAGGCGGGAAGTATTGAAAAGGCGAGGTGCATAAAGTCGTTTAATTGACGTCCACGAGAAACGAAAAACGATTCTGGACAAAGTTCGTTTTTGCACGATTTAGCCGTCGGTCACGTTACACGAAAGTTATTCGTTTTCGCGTCCCCGACAATTGGTTACGACAAAAAATACACTATTGTTCCATATCCACTCTGACGGACCCGCGGACTGTACCGACGGATGGAACGCACGCTGTATTTTCGGATCCGGCCAGGTCTGGACGTCGAACCCGCGGCCGGGGCTCGCTCAGGCCGTGAGCGCGTGTCGCGAAACAGTGCGGGGCGCAGGATTTGCGCGTCGCAATAGAAACGTAACGTTTCGACGCAAAATAAACGGACGCGCGGGGCTACGGGGGCGCGCGTTTTCGGCGACGGGTGCCGGCGCACCGCCGCGACGCCGGTCCGTACGGCGCTGTACGTCCCGCCGCGGAATGCCGTGGCGCTTCCGTCGCCCCGTCGCGCGGGGACGTTGTCGCCGTCGGCCGGTTCGGCGAGCCCGGGCGCGTTTCGCCCGTGTACCCGACCGCGCGGCACACGGGGAGACGGCGCGGGAAC
This sequence comes from Cinara cedri, assembly GCA_902439185.1. Lineage (NCBI taxonomy): Eukaryota > Metazoa > Arthropoda > Insecta > Hemiptera > Aphididae > Cinara > Cinara cedri. The sequence continues at coordinate 2,570,237 of CABPRJ010000951.1, read as the reverse complement.
CGACGCGGCCCGGTATTCGCGGAGGAAACGATAACGCCGCGCCCGCGTTGTTATGTTGTTGTCGCCGTCATTATGTCGCGCGCGGCGTGCGTCCTCTCGGGCCGTCCCGACCCGATGGTCTCGTCTCGGCCGGTGCCCGCGGGCGGCCGAAGGCTCTCGCCGACCGACGCGCGGGATGTCGGGAAAATCGCCGACTCGCTTTTACGCGTGCACGCACGGCGGGAACGGACGGTCTCGAAACGGCCGTTGGCGGCACTGCGATCGACGCGGGCGTACCGCTGCGTCGGACCCGCGCCCAAAGTTCAGGCCCTAAACGTTTACACAGCGCACGTAGTAATCGCGGATCGGTGGACCGCCGTGAACGATTTTGTTTGGCGGTTTGTTTGGCGAACCGATTGATTTTCCGAATCGGAGGAAATTGTTTCGCGGGACGTCCGATGCGTTGCTTTTCTTGAATTTCGTTTTTTTTTTTTTCTACGGGTATATTAAGAAAAGAGTACCGACGAAAATCCCCGAGGACACTTGACGGTCTCGAACAAATAATACGGGAAGAGGCGTCTGCACAAATCAGGTCACACGGCCTTGACGGACTACGATCGTTCCGAGACGAACGTCGTGTCGCCGGATATAATAATTAAACAAACGAAAAAAATATAGGATTTTTTTTTAACGATATTTTTCATACATAGAAGTGGTATAAATACGTTTTGTTTTATTTTTTGATAATAGGTAATTGTCGGTTTTTTATTTTTTTTTTTGTAATTATTTTAAAATATTGTTCGTTTCGTTATAATATTAAAGTACCTAAGTAACACGAGTCGATGACGGAAAAAAATGTCATCCGAGAGAAACGAGAAGGAATCTGTTAGGATTACTTTTTTTTCGACCGACCGACTTTGGATTTGTTTTCGTTATGTGAGTAAATCTAATACAATAACACTCAGTAAATGATTTTATGAGCTTCTGTCTCGACATTTTCAGCACACTGCCAGACCAAGCATATGACATATAAGTACAGTTGTTACTTTTTAATTTCTGAACAATGATATCGCCGCGCATACTTCGGGGTCACGACTAAAACTATTTGAACGCCGTACCGAATCATCTTTATTTTTTATGAGTAACAATATCATGCGACAGTTTGTGTTTTATCGAAATCGTTTGGAAATTAACATGTTTTAGCGTCTTTATGGTAACCTTTTAAGTATTTTAATACACTGTATGGAATTAAAACCAACACGAGTATACTCATTTTAATATTTATAACTATCCGGATAGATGTTGCGGATTTTGACCACTTATCAGATTACAATATAATAACGACATTGATTGATTAGATGCGTTTTACGCAGTGCGAGTAGGTATATTTACAAAATAGCAATAAAAATAAAAAAGGAATCGAATACCTAATTCGAAAGAATAACGGACAATTGACGGAAAGTACGGTTAAACAGTAATAATAATAATAATAATAACGGTGTGGCCGTAGATAAACGAGATGAAATGTAAAACAAATGAAAAAAAAAAAAAAAAACATGTAAAATATATAGATGTAGAGATTAGATTCCAATCGGCCGCGTGAAAACCACTGTGAATTATACGTCGACAAAGATGGTGGTTACTTTAGTGTAATTATTATCGAGCCGATTTTTTTTTTTTTTTTTTTCTGTAATCCGTTTGCGCACATTTGGAAAATATCACCTGATGCAAATCCATGTAGTCCGTTTGCGCACAAAACAATCGGCTAAAAAACTGCGTGTCCGTTAAACAATCGTTCGGGCACAATTTTTTTTTTTTTTCTTAAAAATATCGCGGTATTTTAATGTTTTTATTGCAATTCATTATGTTTGGATTAGGAAAACGCGGTTGGTTGTTGGACACCGTAGTAGTATAGTGTTACTAGGTCGTATTTTATCATTAATACGTTACAATGTATATAAAAAAAAAAAAAATGTTTTTTTTCGTATTATTGAAAGTCCATAGGCGTGGCACGTCTCGCCGGTCAGTGGCATACGGCCGAGTGGCGGAGGGGAGGTGGTTGCGGGAATTCAATTGAGTTGTTTTAACGAAAATTTGACCACTCAATAATAACGATAACAATAACATATCAGAAAACCGATCGCGCACCGACCATATTTTATATTTACACCGCGTTTCGTGTGCTGTCTACGTTTATTGGTAACGCTCGAATCGGTTTCTTTCGGACTACAACGGCTGCGTACTGTATGGTCACGACCACAGGACCGGATTAAGCCCCGCCGGGTGTAGCCCGAGGCACGTGTTCGCCCGTAGCCCGTTGTGTGAACCGCAAAGCCGTCCAAACGATTACGCTCACGATCTGTGCCATAACCAACACTTTAAGCTGCACAACGCTGTTCCCGACTTACGGGCGGTTCAAATTTCGAAATTCGAAAAACCGTCGCGTTCCTCGGCCCATTTGAATATGCTCGATTTCGGCACGCCGTCGCGCATCGCCATGGAAACGAAACGGCGCCTGCCGTCGCCCGGCCCTAGACGCGCGCCTGCATTGCCGGCACGTCGATCCGGGCCTGTACAGCCCTGTACACAGAGTGTGCGCGTCACGCGGTCGGCACGACCGTTATCCGTTTTTGGCTTGTCCTCTGGCGGCTCGTCATTCCCGCAGAGCCCCGCGACACCGATATTAACGTGCCGGTGTATGCTGGCGGTGTGTTTGACGCGTCGATGCGTTGAAGTCAACGCGTATTAATACGGTTGTCGATCTCGTCGGGTACGCCCGCGGCCGTGGGTTTCGCGGACGAAATTATCGCCGGCCGAAATCATCGAACGGGGCGAATATTATGCGCCCGAAAAAAATATGCGAACGGGGCGGACGGTTTTGGAAAACGTAAGCACGCGGCCGGGCACAGCGTTTTATGCGAAAACGGTCGGAAAATTTAACCGATCGGTATGAATGAATAACGTAACGCCAGCAGCGTCGTCTTATAGCCCGTAATGATAATACGCGTAGGTGTGCGCGGTCGTCGGGCTAGGTTAAGTTGATTAACCGAATAACGAAACAATCGAATTCATTTATGATGATGATAATAATAATAATAATAATAATAATAATAATAATAATGATTATTGTTGTTATAATTAAAACCTTTGGGGCGCCTCCAGCCGGCCGTATTACAAAAGTTTAAGTCGATTGTATTATTTTCAATTAGTCTTGAAACGGGTGTTTTTTTCTTGCGAATTTTAAATTGTATTAGTTTGACGACCGGCTAGGTATAATAGCATTAACGCGCAGAGGGACACTACGCGCGTTCAAAATTAATTTAATGAAAATATTTATTATCACTGGATTACCTAGTCGATTCGTTAACAATTTAATAGGCAATGATAATAATGTAACGACAACAACAACAACAACAACAACAACGATTGTAAACGTGGTGTACAACGAGTTCTCAAACGCATTTCCGTACACCCGAATGTTATACGTAAGATCACGCGAAGAAACGCCTCGAAGAAAAACAGCGGTATGTGTGCGCGACCGGTTTGGAATGCAACGCGTTTCGTTTTAGCTCGTGACTGGCCATCGAATTAAATTAATTAAATTGGGAATGTAAAAATAATTACGCCCCGTTTTCCTCTTATAGTTTTATAAATTCGAAAATGCGCGTAACGCGTGTCACCGTATTATTATTTTATTATTATTATTATTATTATATGTTAATGTTATAATATGAAATTTAGTGCAAAAGCCAGAGAGAGAAAAAACCCCCTGCGACAATATTTTATAACTTGTAAACACGTATATTTTATATTATCAGTTTTAGCCGAAAAAAAAAAAATTATAGTTTCTAAACACAATATACAGTAAACCGGCGATAGAGAAACTAAAAAAGGGTAATTTAGATTTTATACAATGCATATTTTTCATATACATAATTTGTATTTTTTCGATGTGTGATTATATTTTCAAATATTTTTTATATCTATTATCGCGTATTATTATGACGTACGATTATATACTTATTACACAAACAAAATTTTAACCGGTAACATATTGTACTGTTTGCACGGTTTTGTTATTAAAAACTCATAAAATCCGCGATTTAGTCGTTTTATATGTGTTTAATACATATTATACATGCAGAACATAATTGCATATTTCTTTCGAAAATGTTTGTATTTATTAAATATTTATTTTTTTTTTTAAATATTTTTTTTTTTTTTTTTTTTTTTGTTCTTATCCAAGCGCACAAATACAATACCGTAGATTTAATAAATGTCGGTTAAAAAAAAAGAACAATAAATTTAAAAAAAATAAAAAGACATTCGGTGTGGTGTGTGTGGTGTAGTGTGGTGCGTGTGGTATAGTGTGATGTAATGTGGCGCGTGTGGTGCAGTGTGATGTGCGGTGTGTGTGGTGCGTGTAGTGTGGTGCATGTGGTATAGTGTGATGTAGTGTGGTGTGTGTTGTGTAGTGTGATGCTGTGTGGTGCGTGTGGTGCGTGTAGTGTGGTGCGTGTGGTATAGTTTAGTGTATTGTGGTGTAATGCAGTGTAGTGTGGTGTGTATAAATTACACTACACCACGTACATTACATTGCACCACACACATTACAACAACAACAGCAACAGCGGTTATAAACGTGGTGCAGTTCGGTTCTCAAACACATTTCTATACGCCTGAATTTTATACGGAAGATCACACGAGGACACGCCTTGAAGAAAAACAGCAGTATGTGTGTGCGACAAGTTTGAAATACAACGCGTTTCGTTTTAGTTCGTGACAGGTCATCGAATTAAATTAATTAAATTGGGACTGTAAAAATAATTACGCCCTGTTTCCCTCTTCTAGTTTTATAAATTCGACAATGCGAGTAACGCGTGTCATTGTATTATTATTATATTTTAATGTTATAATATGAAATTTAATGCAAAAGCCAGAGAGAAAAAAAAACCCCTGCGACAATATTTTATAACTTGTAAACACGTATATTTTATATTATCAGTTTTAGCCGAAAAAAAAAATTATAGTTTATAAACACAATATACAATAAGCCGGCGATAGAGAAACTAAAAAAGTGTAATTTAGATTTTATACAATGCATATTTTTCATATACATAATTTGTATTTTTTGGATTTGTGATTATATTTTCAAATATTTTTTATACCTATCATCGCGTATTATTATGACGTACGATCATATACCTATTACACAAACAAAATTTTAACCGGTAACATATTGTACAGTTTGCACGGTTTTGTTATTAAAAACTCATAAAATCCGCGATTTAGTCGTTTTATATGTGTTTAATACATATTATACATGCAGAGCATAATTGCATATTTCTTTCGAAAATGTTTGTATTTATTAAATATTTATTTTTTTTTTTTTTTTGTTCATATCCAAGCGCACAAATACAATACCGTAGATTTAATAAATGTCGGTTAAAAAAAACAAAAATAACAATAAATTTAAAAAACAGAGGAAGACACCACACCTTTTTATTTATCTCGAATTTCGATTGCGTCGAATTGTTACCGATTATTATTAGTAGAAGATAATATATTATAGATAAACATAATATTATAGGTATCATTGTTTATTAGTTATTACAAAATAGCCAAAAAAAATAATAGTAAAATCTTATACAAATCTTTATATTTTGTATAAAATTATATTTATAATATTAAAAAAAAAAAAAAAACAAAACAAAACATATTATTGCACAATGTACGCATCAGTTTAAGTTTTATAGTTTTTAGTTATAGGTAATTGTTATTATAACGACGCTCGACATTGTTGGTCAACATTTTATGGGACCTAAATTATTCAAAATTGTCGAGACCAAAAATGTGTCTACGTTTTTCGCCTAACATTGTACTCGTAAAACGTCTTGTCAACTTTAAATCACTCGGTACGCTAAACTCTAATTTGTTATTATATTACATTGCCCAGAAATATCGGTGTCGCTCATTATTGTTGAACAAGGTATTTATGTTAAATACGATATTATGTCGATCAAAAATCCAATGCAATAAATGATAATATCAATCATCAATAAGAGTACCGACTTTCTGGCTTTTTTTAATTGTAAATACGCACACTGCGAACAAACGATGTCTTTTTACGTTTAACCTGCCCCCGAATTTGTATCTATGTTAAAAGGGTATATAGTAAACGGCGTCCAAATGTTTACCTATTTTTAACAAACAGGTATAACGTAAACTACGCCTCGTTTACAAATATACAACTTTTTTATTATTAAGAAGGCATATTCATGCATATTTCGTCAATTTTCTTTGCTAATTTTTTTTTTTTTTTTTTTGCTAATTTAATATTTTTCTTAAATAATTAACGTTTACTTGTATTGCCTACGTTTTGATTTTCAATTATTTAACGTATTTACTGTCATCTTTGCTATCGGCTGTTAATTTAACGACCCGGAGCGTATTTAATCTTTATCGCACTAACATTAAATGATATTATCTATCGCGTAAAACTTGTTTATGTCTTGTATTTATAGGTGTATGATTGAATTCTACGGGCAAGTATATTTTCCCCTGTCAGCCGTTTTGTAATTTTGTTTATTTTTATTTTGCTCGGGCGCAGTTTACATGCGCAATTACCAATTGCAATGGTGCGGTTTTTGGTGAAGCCTATTATTATAAGGTGATATAGAATCTCGTTTAAAACATGTTATAAAAAAACAAATAAAATGAGATAAAAAAACAAAACAAAAAAAAAAAAATATAAAATAATATATTCACACCGTGCCCGCATAAAGTTACCATATATTATCTCAAACTCGCGTTGGAAATATTTCCGACTTTACCTACTTGTAAAATATTCCAAATATTATTATTATAAAAAAAAAAAATAATACATTCCTACCTAACACGTATTATTATTCTCTAACGGCCGCGGTTTTATGATATTCTTGTTCGGAGAGAAAGAGAGAAAACCTCCCACTCATTCTCACCAAAAAAAAAAGGAAATAAACGGATAATATAATATGTAAATGGAGATCCGTTCGCTAGCATTTCTAATAACATTTTTTTTTTTCCTGAATATATACCATTTTTATTTTTTAAAAAGTCGATACTGCTCACGAGTTACGGAGTCGCTGTCCTAGGTCACTTTTGTATATGAGTAGTTGGGAAGTTGAGATGCACACCGTAGAGAGAAGTATAAGTCGTGTTTTTCCATTGTTGCCAAGGGAAATAAGAAATCAACAAAAATAGAAATAAATAATAAAATAACAGGGGAGCTGCTTAAAATGTCCATAAACATTTCGAATAAAGTATCATCGAGCAGAAATTCCGTGTGTTTTAAAACACCTAACCAAACCTACTGCGTTAAAAAAGCGAAACATTTACCCAATTGAAAAAAAAACGCCTAACGTAAAACTAATACACTATACATAGTGGTACACTCAGAGTATATAAAAAAAAAAAAAAAAAAAATAGAAAAAATGCCCCGGCATAATCGGATTGCAAATTCCGAATTTAATTTATCGTTTCGCGTGTCCGGACGGAAAACCATCAATTTTGATTGTTTATCGCATTGCGCAGCGGCCCGCAGGAAACATCTTCGGACCGTTTAGTTTTTGGCTTGCCCGACGCACGAGTCCGCCGGGTAAACGATATTATACCACTGCGGCATGTTGTACACGAAAATTCACTCAAACATACCAAAAGGCATTTAACTCGTTGTCACATCGAATGAATATGAAAACCGGCACGCGTAAGATATAACATAACGAATATCTACCGTTAAAAACACAAGGCGCCACTGCCGTTTTATATTGCAGTTTCTCCTGGCGCCGGGATAATTTTCCGCCGCGGGAAGGCAAAGATGTAACTCTTGATCGTAAAAATGAGAACGACACGAATTTTATCGACGGTCCTTGTCGACAGCGCTTTTTCGAATAACGCGATTCCGAACATTTTTACAGGGTACAACTTTAATGCAACGTCGCTGTATTCGTTATTGATTACAGGGTTATAATAAATTTAATGTAAAATAATTATTAGTAAATTATAAAAACCGTGTATTGCCAATTATTAAAAAAAAAAAATTGAATTACAATATAAAAATCCAATTTTATAATGTGTACATGCATTTACATTTTTTTTTTTGCTCCTCTCAATAAGTACTTTTTGCCAGTTACGTTTAAGCAATCATATCCTCAGTTTGCAGTTTATGTTCTTCGTGACATAGTGTTATGGGAGTATTGTGATCAAAATCTTTTTTCATCATAGTTTTAGAAACATCGTTTTCAATTGTACACGAATAATTCACATTGCATGTGTTTCTCGGTTTCCTTCAACACCGGAATTACTACATGTGCGTTAGTGGGTGCGTACTATAATGTCACCAATTTTTAGGTTTTATGAAAACTTTCTACTCCGTAGGTGGTTTATTCAAATAAAATTAGTGACTAAATGAAAGCAGTTAAACAATAATTATTGCAAACAATAAAATACCGTAGACTCACTGGACGGTTATTGTGCTCTAAGAATAGTTGGAAATAACGCATCGTCTGATTGAAATTATGTTGTTGACGCGTAATCCGAAAATAAGTGTCCGACTACACGACAAAACGGTATTGTACAATACTATTCGTGACGTTGTTACAGGGAGAACCGAAATTGATTCAGCCGTTTACAGGATAACTAGGAGACTCTTCAATTTTATTTAAATATATCGACTATACAGAGTGCAAACGAGATCAGTGACACTGTATACATGTGAAACCTAGACTACGACCCAGGAAGATGAGAAGAAACTAGCGGCCGCGGAGTGGAAATACCTTAGAACGATATACGGGCCCCAAAACAAATTAAGATACTCAAACTTATGAAATCGGACCGAACATAGACGTACAGGAGTCATATGAAAAGCCAAGCGCAATAGCTGAATACGCGGTACAAAAGACTGAGCTGATTTAGTCACATGATGAAGGCTAAATAAATTGGAAATTATACACTAAGCTGGACGCCTCGGTGAAAGAGGCCGGTAAGAAGACCGAAACATAGATGGATTGATTAAAGTAAAAAGAACTAAGCCGACTAGGAACAGACAATTATAACGAAGTGGTTCACGGCAGATAGAGACCTGACGAGTGTGTGTTTTACGGTCGATGGTCTCCGGGGCTAAAAAAAAATGAGGAGAAGATAAATTCGCAATAACAACGTTTGTATTCGTCTCACGTTTCGACAATCGTTCGCGATCGTTCGATCGTTACGTACGAAATATGTCCACGTCCGATCGGCCGAAAATCTTTCGCAACCGTGCCGTTAAAAACGGCCCCGGGACGAGCTCTCCGTAACGACAACGCGCCGCGGACGACGGCCCGGTGTAATGCCGGCCGGCGTTTTTGTCCTGACCGCGTCCCGTCGCCGCGGACGTTTAGACGCGGCGGCGGCGGGTTCGTTTCGGGTGTTCGCGGTCGTCAATCGTCGGTGGGCAATAACACCGCGAGCAAACGTAAGACGGCGGACAGATTAGGCAATGATGAATAATTTCGTTACAGCACGGCCGTGTCGGTTTTAACAATTCAAAGACGGCGAACGTCTCCGTATTCTGCGCGCCGTTCCCGGCGGCGACGGCGACGGCGACGGCGACGACATCCCGTACCCACTCGGGCACCCGGTCATGTTTACGACTCTCAGAATATTGATCTGCTCCGTCCTCCTGGTCGGTCGGTCCCTGCGAGTTTGGCCGCCGAACTATTCTACCCCGCGACCGCCGCCACGGACGCGAACCGCACGTGTGCGCCGTCGCCGAATAGTATTTACTTGTTAACATTAAGTGCGATAAGCGAAATAAATATCATTCGGACGTCGGCCGAAACAATTGTTATTGTCGTAAACGTATTTTCGAAAAACACTACGCTATACACTCGCGCAATATTCCAAAACGGGCATTTAAATAATATAATATTTCCGGTACAATATCCAATATACGGTGTATAATTTTCCAACAATCGCGAAACAATTGAAAAAAACCTATTCGAAAAATCGCGTATAGTATACTCTGTCGCGATCGATTGATCCGACAGCCACAGTGGCGAGGTTGAGGAGGGAGACAAAAGAGAAACACGCGCCCTGTTATTTAAAAAAAAAATTAAAAATGTATGTTTTTATTCGTTCACGAGCCCGCGGCTTTTTACGAACTATTTACATACACACGATAAACAAGTATAAACCAATCTTAACAAACAACCTGTACAGACGGTTTTAATTGTTAGATTGATGGACCTGCGCGAGACCTTTTCTTTTGTCAAAATCATGTTTTACAACATAAATTCTCACGCCTCGTAGAGCGATCCAATTTCGATAATTGATACGAGCGAGATTTCTGGTAAATATCCAGTAAATAAATAAAATTAATAATGATAAAAAATACGGTCTTACTTTGTACGATGGGTGGGCCACTGTTGTAGGTGAGAAGTCAGAAAGATAGGATATAGAAGAGAATTTAAGGTGTATATCTATATGCAACCATTTTGTTTTTTTGATAACGATGAACAATTCTGAGCGGAGCTCGGTTATACGTGTTTGAAAGATTCGTAATATTTACGATTTTTTTCAAAATTTGATATTAAAAATCGTATTAAAAAAAAAAAAACAAACAAAATTACATTAAACTCAACTTTTTCTTATTGACCACTATAGAAAGCGTATAATGAACCTTCTCTTAAATTATCAATCATTTCTGTTTGATCAAATAAATGCAGTCCCCCGAATACCTACGGAATAAATAATACATAAAACTCTCGTAAAATTAAAATATTATATAGCTTAAAAATGGCTCAAATATTTTCAAAATTGTATCATGTCTATAGAAAGCAAATATAAAGTTTCGGTCGAAATTTCAAATCTCTACGATTATTTTACACTGAATTACGATAGCAAAAATAAAACAAAATTGAAAATAACAAAAGCATTTTTTCATACATTTTCCCGTTGTTCTTAAGTTTTTTCCCGTAAATTGGGAAAAATTCTGAGAAAATCGAAAAATGACCTCTTTTAAAGTACCACCCCAGGAAAATTCCCTTTCAGAAAAAAGTCTATCCTTGATACTTGGGAACAAAATTTCAGGTAGAATTTTCGTACACAGTTTAAAAAAAAAACATAAATAAATAAAATCCTTGTAAAACCAATACATTCTTTGCTCCATTCAGAATCTAAATGTACCAATTACCAGTGGCATAAATACCGGGTGAGCAAGGCGGGCGAACGCCACGGGCCCGTGTCATTTAGATGCCCCAAACCAGGGCTCAAGAACCCCCCCCCCTCCTCCCCCAAAGCAGACGCGATGCAATATTTTGCCACGGGCCATAGACGTTCTAGTTACGCCACCACTGTTCATCAGTCTAAAATCAACACGTCGCTCGTCGCGTTCAGAATCCAAAAACAATGGAAGAAATTCGAATATTATGTTTTGTTTAAATCGTCTCATCGCAGCTGGCAAACCCGTAGTTCGAAACAATACGATTAATCGTGTACGCGTATTATCGGCGGGATTATATCATTCGCGGGGTCTTTCGAAACTATAATACGGTGTCGAAAATTCGGTACGTTATTGTTAAGAGAATATCGTTTTATACTATTTAATATCGACAATAACCGTATTGTGTTAAAACGTTCACTGCCGCGCGTTAGCTTACTCGAAAACGATTACCTACAACGTAAACTCTGATTGAAAGCATTGATTACTTACATTATTATAATATCGTGTTGAACACTCGGTTTACGTCGAAAAGTCCACAGGATTTCCGGTTGAAAAAATAATAATAAAATCAAAATTTGTATTCGAAAGTTTTCGCCGCGTTCACCTATTCGCGCGTCCGTGACGATCGGGTCTTGTTTTTTTCATTTGTTTCAATATATCGTAATACTATCAAAACACACGATATTATCGTAACCATTATGACGTTCCTGTCCAATATCCCGTCCGTGTAATCCCCTGTCAAACCGCGGATAAAGATTACACATACGCCGTTTTTCCAAACTCATTATTGAGTCTCTCGTCTCGTCAGACGAAATCACATTTTCCATTCCGTATTGTTCTTTTACCTCCACTATCCGCCGTACTCTCCTATAATACGTAAAAATCATCACGTTCTCGCTCGGCACAGGCATTGAACATTTTACTAACGCTGGACTCCGGGTCTCAAAATACAATATAATTTTATAATTAACTGCGGTCGATAGGAACAACTAGGGGGTGCTAGGGAGTTTTTGGCACCCCAAAAAAACTCAATTAGCTGTTTCACAGTTAGTACTAAATGTTTTATCCGTGTATTTAATAATTAATGAGCAGAACAAAATACATTATCTACTGGCAATGCATGTGCGTACGAAAAATAATGTTCAAATAGTTTTGTACGATACAATTTTTTATGCGAAATTGTATATTGTAAGTGTCATGCAAGGGGGGTTGTGGAGGGCATAACTTCCATTTTATTTGCCGTTAATTTAGCATCCCAAAAGTTGGTGGTCAAGTTGTGCTTATGCCTAGGTCTATGGTAGTAAATGTAAATAGAATCCCGAGCAATGGTGTGGTATATCAGAGACGTTAATTGCGGGATGCAAACGGGCGTTTATTTGAAGCTCGTATAGTTGTATTTTTATTTTTTAAGTATTGAAAATTTGTTATTGAGGTATAATATAAAAAATATTAACTGTATCAATATGTTTCAATCGATATTATTAATGGTGTTCTTAGAATCTTACTTTTGTACATTTTGCCTTTTTGCAATAACATCCACAATAAATACGTTTTTAGATTCTGAACGGAGCGGGGAATATATTGGTTTTACAATAATATGGATAATTTTTTTTTCCTATAAACACTTTTTCTACCAGAAATTATGTTCCGATTTTTGAATATAACACTCTTTCTGAAAACAAAAAAAATCGACTAAGGTGTTACTATAAAGAGACCTGCCCACTGATCGCGTCCATAAAATGTCTGCTAAGTCGGCCGGTTTGGCCCGAAAAACACAATATTTTCTCTGGTCATTGGTTTCCTCCGGCAACGGGGCTTTTGCAGTGAAATCTGCACGGACCTACCAAAACGACGTGTAGTATCCATTATCTATAATATTATTCCTGTTGTATTATAACGTTCTTTGGTCTGTATTCTGGTGGGCGACATAGCCGAATAGGACTAAAAACTTTCCCCGTCATCGAGTCGCCGCTAACGTAAGACAAAGCGTCGTCGTCGTCGTCATGAAAACCTAATTTAACGTAAAATTATAGAAACACACACTGTGTGTTTGTGTGTGTGTGTGTGTGTGTGTGTGTGTGTGTGTGTGCATCCCGCATTTAAAACTTACTCTTGTATTGACCTGACGTTTTATAGTTGTGTATTATTATAGTGGTGTGGGCCAGGCGCCTCGACGCCGCCGCCGTATCGATCACGAGTTACACACACAGACACACACACACACACACACACACACACACACACACATACATACAAGTACACAAGTACACATAGTCACACGCATATTCACGTACGTATACATTCGCATGGCAAGGGCGTCGTCCGGGCTTGTTCCCACCGTGCGCCACCACCGCCCGGCCGGTGCAACCCCTCAACGCCACCGTGCAGCACGAACACCGCCTCCGTGGCGTGCCCTCACCGCTCGACTACCATAATACCTAACCTAACCTTCTATCAACATAGCCACCACTACTACGACTACTACTATGTACTACTACAGCACTACGACTACTACTACAACGACTACTATTGCTACGCTATACTATTACTAGTTACTACTACTACTACTACTACTACTACTACTACTACTATTCTACTACTATTACTTCTACTACTACTACCACTAATACTATACTATACCGTAGTCGTCGCCGTCGCCGCCACGACCGCCACCTCGTTTTTTTCACTTCTTTCATGAATACGCAGTTTGTCCTTTTGTACCTTTTGTCGTCGACGTCATTTTTTTTTTTTTTTTTTTGTTTCTTTCTTTTACTTTTTCTTTTATTTTGCTGTTCGTGTACCGACTGTAATAATACACAACGACCATTACCCACAGGAATAGAACACGCACACACCGACATAGCACAATTACGTCTAATAGATATCCTATTGGCCGTTTTTTCCACGTCTATGGATGATATTCATTTAAATAATATACCCGTTAGATTTCAAAGATCATTAATTTACGCTATCGTCAAATATTACCGAATATCCATTAGATATACAGTTAGCCTCTTTTCTGAGTATTATATAGATGTCCATTAGATAATTAAGTTAATATTTTAAATAATATACGTTGATTTGAAATGAATATTCGGAAAATATCTGCGCATCATTTATCGTTAGTTTCAATAGAATTAATATATTAGTTGATATTTAAAAATATACAAAATAAATTTATATACATAGTATACATCCAGTTTATAAATAAAGTAGGTTATTACATAATTAATGCTAAAAAATTATCCTCCAATTTTATTTGTATTAGTAATATCTATTTCTACAGAAAAAATGAGCAAACTTTCTATTAGATAAGCCCATAGTAAATATAAAGTCTCTGAAACAAATAGTAGATTTAAAGATTATAATGGATGTCAAGCGTTCAAAATGTATTTACATAATTTTTCAACTTGATTTATGCGGTATCAAATTTTCTCCAAAAGTCTCAATCAGCCAATAAGTTGTTTCAAAACAAACAGACAGTAAAACAGTGTAATATTCTATCGTCGGCATTAATAAATTGTTATTTCCTGTATAATAGTTCTAAAACAATGTGTAAAATTTCAGTTAACATCACAAAATAAAAAACAAATGTTGAAACTACACGCAGAGATTAAAACGAACAATCACCATCGGTTATTGCTCGAATAGTTCTAAAATACCTAGATACACACTCTAGTGATGAATTTGCATCGTCAAACAAGAGAAATTATGTAGACCTACGGATTATTATAATAAATGAGTCAGTTTGACAAACAAATAAGAATATTTCGGCAATTTCAGGCGTTTGTATTTTTTGGACGTCGTATTTTAAAGATATATGAAAGTGTTTATTGGAAGTGTTTTATCACACCGAAATGTGTGAAGCAAACTCTAGCTACACCATGCATAAATCTAATATATACGTCGTTTCGGTCGTGTCGTCTTAGTTTTGGAAACTATCGCTGCAGGAGCGACAGATTTTTGTCTTTCCTATCGTTCAGCTAAATCTCCGTGCGCGA
This sequence comes from Cinara cedri, assembly GCA_902439185.1. Lineage (NCBI taxonomy): Eukaryota > Metazoa > Arthropoda > Insecta > Hemiptera > Aphididae > Cinara > Cinara cedri. Next base: position 2,555,018 of record CABPRJ010000951.1, on the reverse strand, counting down.
TTCGCGTAAATCTTTTTGAACACACGAGCAATTATTTTACATGTCGTCCCCATCTCTCGCCCGCGTAGTAGCCAATTTGATTTTGAGTATCCGATACGATTTCATCGTTAACATTGCTTCCACCATCGGGATTATTATTCGCGTATATAAAACCTATTTCTTGTATAGATCGTATAATATCATTGCAAACCTTGAATTCGATATGATAATCGCCCGAAACGGCGAAAATTGTTCACCAAATGTGTAGACGCCCATTACATATAGTATAGGTACGATCATTTTAAGTCACGAAAATCCATTTATTACTCGACAATTTGATTTTTGCCTACAACGTGTCCGACTATCAGTAGTAAGTAAATAATATTTGTGTTATGTTGTACTACTTTATAAATGTGTACCTCGTAGTTCTGTTAAAGATTTTCATATCGGGGAAATTAAAATAGATTTAGGCAATTTAAGCAATTCGAAAAACAAAAACAAAAAAATCAAATAAAAACTAAAAAAATATCATCCCAGACAGTTTCGTTATTGTTATTGTTTGTTCTGAACGGATTGAAAATAAATAAATATCGTTCAAACCGTTATAGTACTATAGATACAAGAAAAAAAAACAAACGGACGGATTTCGAACGATTGGTGGGCTCCTGTTGTAGGTGAAAATTTGGGAAGGTTGATGGGGAAAATTAATATATATCTGTACATCACGATTATCCATTGCTAACGTAAAAACTATTCTGAGCGAAGTTCGGTTATACATATTTTGAAAAGCTATAAATATTTAAGATTTTAAAATAATACATTTTGTACATTTTCCTGTTTTTCCTATTTATTATGAAAACTCCTAGGCAAATTAAAAATTGACCTCATTAAACTATCACCCTTTTTTAAATATCCTTTCAGAAAAAGTGCTACACTTTAAAATCGAAGCAATATTGCTGGTATATAAGTTGCTCACAGAAAAAATAAATAAATATCATTCTAAAATCAAAATATTTCTCTTTACGCTCGAAATCTAAAACAGAGAAGTCACTTTTTTCAACCCGAGAAAAACATGGTTTCAATTTCAAAATATAACAATTTTTTTTTACAACGTGAAAAGTTTGGGTTTAGTTAAATGTCTTAATGTTTGACATTTAACGAAACGGATGGAGTAAACGGAATTAAATTATATTACAAATGTGTAATATCAATCAGCGTGAAGTATACGAGTACTATAATATCTAAAGTGATTTTTCTGGTTTTATCTCTATATACCCCTCATAAATATATAATCTGTCCCGGGGAAATTTCACTTGTGAAAGGGAACGGGAGGGGGGATAAGTAAGGGGGGGGGGGAAGTAAAACGGTACTAGTGAAATTGATCCCCCTAATATATGTTATCCCTACTCTCCACCTCCCGTCAAATAGCACGGGGTCAATAATCACTTGCACACCAGCGGCGTACCTAGCGTTGTTGTCGGACGACACCTGACCTAACCCGCGACGATGCCGGGAAAAAATATAATCGCGTGATACTAAACATTATAATAATATTATTAATATTGTTGCAGTATAAAATATAACGTGGTTCGTCATATTCGTGAGCGCGAACCCACGAAATAGCCGTTCGGTGAAACGTCTACCTGTATAATAATTCGCAACGCGTAAAATATTCAAAAGGTCTTCGAACGCGCTGCCGGTCGGGTTATAGACACGAGCTTAATATCGTATTGTAGGTACCGCCGATAGTATAAAGGAGGTAAGCGCCGATTTTCAAATATTGTCCAAGGGAGCCGAAACACGTAATTCTCAATGCAAATATTGTGTTACACCCGAAAAATGTCCGTTTAAACCCCGAAATATGTTCAATCACGCCGATTCGTTGAGGTCCCCATAAGTCCCCATAAGGTTGACACATAGATTGTCGATTGCAAACAAACAAGTAAATATTATATCGTCGAAGTTTAAATTGGATTTAATCGGTGCATAATTATTATGCTTCGGTTTATACGGACAATACGGTAGAAAAAGTCGATTTTCAACAAACCTTTGCTACACAGAGTGTTCAAATACCCATTGCAATATCTCCTAAAGTCTAGTAAAGATAATAAAATTCTAGTTTTTTTTTTCTTATATTACTCACGGGAATAAGGACCACAAATATTCATATATTGTAAGCTGAATTAATGTTTAGGTAAAGCAGATTTAAAAAAATTACATTTTGTATTATTATTTTAGAAAAAAATGTGTTGATAGAATTTATAAATAAATAAATTAAAATAATTAAAAATCACGAATTTAATAAAAATAAAAAGTTAAAACGTCAACATTTTCAGAAGAATAATCTTTTTAAAATCGCTATCTTCAAGGTTTTGGAAATTAACAAAATAAAAAGTTGTTTTTTATCAAAACGTATAAAAACACAATTCAAAAAGAAACATTCGTAGTCCTTATCCCTGTGAATAATATGAAAAACAAAAACAGAATTTTATTATCTTTATTATCTCCGGAAATATTACAACGGGTATATCTTCGTGGAACACTCTGTATTACAAAAAAACGCTTTTTATTTATGTTTAAAACCATAGAATTATCGTGATTTGTGAGCGAATGAAAATCACTATTTTGCCGTTCGTTCGTATACGCAGTATACACCAAAAAAATAAATAAATTATCACTACATCGTTTTATACCTTACTTCGGTCTGCGTGACGGATATTATTTTCTTTCAGTAAAACAGATCGAAATAAACCTGGTTTCTCATTCGCCCGTTTTTTTGAGGAAAACACTAGTTTTGCTACAGCTATAATGTAGCCGACATTTTTTTAAAAGCATACGAATTCTAAAACGACTTTGAAAGCAGTGTCCTACTATTTTCTGTTTTCACGATAACGCGAGATTTTCGAGCATATTTTTCGAGTCGTTTAACTTTCGTCTTTCCCCTCCTCAAAATTTTCGTTGAAGTTGCCTACGCGCGACCCCTTCTACGGAACGTGACCTATAAGACAATTGATAAACTAAAACTGTTTCCACGCTTACGTCGCCGCCGCGGTTTTAACGGGTTAACGGTTATGATGTAGCGCGTGGCTTTTTTATTCCCGCGGACATCGTCCGACAAAAGATGTTTGTGGTATTATGTTGTACGATAATGTATAAAAATTCATATGCCCGCATTTATTATTAACATTGTATACGTTCGGTATAAACGCATACGTTGTTAAGTGAACTCGGTTAACAACATGTAAATAAGCCACGAACAACCGTGTACCCGACCGCGACTTATAATATTACGCTAACAACGCGCGATTCGAAATATCTGATCGCGTTAAATATATAATTCGATTGTCCGTCGAAATTCTCCGTTTATAGTCGCCACTGTGACGTTTGAATTTTTTATTTCATCGCCAATCGCGTATAGATCGGGTAACAGCAACGATCGGACGTCGGTGGCGGATCCAAACCGTATTATTATTATTTTGTAGACGTTCTAAACCATTTACCACAAATAAATATATATATATATATTACCACAATAAATGCTATACTCGTAGACAATAAAGAAACGGATTGACCACCTCTGTAACAAACGGTACCTTCTGTAACACCGTGGACTAAAAGCTATGAAATAATAAAAACGCCTCACTTTATGAACCAATCTTGGAACATTGATAAGATAAGTATAGCCTGTCTATATCTTTATTATCTATATGGCTACACTACGGTGTTTGGAGGAGAGCAGAAGATGACTTTATTGTTCGAAATCGCTATTTTCAATGCAATGTGCTACCACTGTCGCTATATTTCTAAAAAAAAGTGTTTCATGCGATTCACGCTACTTCCGTTCTTTATAAATCTATGGTATTATAAAATTTGTTTTTTGTTTTTTAAGTTATACGCTATTTTTTCGACTTAAAAAAAATGAAATTGTTGATATTTTGATATTTGATGTTTCCCACTAAATGTTCTAATCATTTAATTTAATTAATTTTGAAAATTTAATCGAATTATTGACTGCAAGTTGAGTTAATTTAATTTTTATAAAATTGTTATAGTGGTACCCACTATAGATAAAATGATTAAAATGTATTTATTATTTCCGATGATAAACAGGATGATCAATATTGAACATACAGGTTGTTTATTCGGGTGTGCCAGTGATTATATTATTTTTACCCCGTGATATTTTATCCCCTCGGTAAAATATTAGGGGATCAATAATAATTAGTGAAATTTACCTTGCTCCTGCCCCGGTAAAATTCGAGGAATATTTATTTCATTGCGATTCACGAGGGTCGATTTTCACGGGGCTATACCAGGAATATTAAATTATAGGTACTATTATTACAAACTCGGAACTCCACACACATAAATAAATAAAAAATAAAATACATGTAAATTATTTATAAAACGGGGTGTATACACATATATTGATTATAAAATTTAATAATGTGTTGAAATTAAGAAAAGAATATTTTCTAGTGCTGTAGAACGTAGCTTTTTTTTACTTTAAAAATTGTCACATACAAAAGTTAGTCTTATTTCCAAGTTTTTTAAATTGGTGAAAATTTTTTAAAAAAAAAAGCTACGTACGTCCCTAGGGAAATATTCTCCTCTTTAAATTTCATTTTTTGTGTTTAAACTCTAATTAGAACCTGGACGCCACGATGTATGTGTTACATCATGTAACGTAATTTTGCTACGTTGCCCATCTTTAAGACGTCTTAATGAATCGTCTTAAAATAAATTGAAATCGATTTAACGTAATTAACGAAATTAACTCGTTGACCATTAAGTAGAAAAAAAAAAAAAAAGATAAGTTGATAAATATTACCATTGGCTTTTCAACTGGTTAACCGGGTCAGCCTTGGATATATTATTCATCAAACACGTTAGTACAAAACTCGACGACGAAATTTTAAAGGAAATCGATTTAACGTAATTAACGAAATTAACTCGTTGACCATTAAGTAGAAAAAAAAAAAAAAAAATACATGTTATCAATTCTAATACTCCAACGCGTTGTCACGTCGGGGATTTAATTCCCAAGAGGATATTATCATAAGATTATTACGACACACACATATACACGGTATTTGCTTTATTTTATTTTTTGAGTCGCGTCACATTGTTGACAAAGTTTTCGTTGACGGCGACCATGTGTGTACGTGAACGTCACCATGATGACACAGTATTATTATATTACGCTTTCGCTATGCAGGTAGATAATCTTGTTGTTTCATTTAATTAAATATTTTTAGACGAGGTTAGACAGCGGGTGTAGGCGCGTATAATACACCGAAAATACAATTTGTTACACTGTCTACGCTATTATACATAATTACGCCCGTGGGTATATAGAATGACTTTGGGAAAAAAAATGGCGAAAAAGAAGCCGAGCAATATTGAACATAACCTAAGAGGTTCGGCCCGAAACGTCACCTTATTCATTGTCAAACGAAAGACGCGTGTGTAATGGAACCGGAGACTCGGCCGTATAGTAATGTACGCGCGACACACTGTACAAATTGTCATTTTGTTTTTTTTTTTTTTTTTTTTTTTTTCGTTACCGGCCGTATTATATTGTCAAGCACGAAATGTTCATTAGGCTGATAAAATGTCCATCGGAACATCGCTAATTCAATAAGCCTACAGTGAGAACAATGTTGTAATTTAAAGTGCGTACGGTAATACTGTAATCTATAGTTATTGCTGTAGGGATAAAGATATCAATATTTCGATGAGCTAAAAAAATAACGAAAAAAATAATTGCTTAAGCTTCTCTAAGAACTATACAAATTACGATAGTTAAAAAATTACCTGAAATATTTCTCAAAATTATTAAATGTGTCGTATTACTTGATTAATAGTTTGAAAACAATATTTCATCGTCACACAAAATACTTGAGTAATTTAAAATACATATTGAAATATTACAAGAAACCCTTAGGCGGCAATAACAACAGAAATATTTGTTTAAATGGAATCGTGTTCTATGAATATGATGCGAGATAAATAAAACAAATAACAAATAACGATCTATAATTTAAAAATATGCCGTAAAAACCTACCTTTTTAATGACCTATATGAAAAAACTTACGTTTAAAAACGAAAAAGAATGAATTCATGACCAAAGTTGCTAATTCAAATATATATATATATATTTTTTTGAACCTATATGGAGCGTGAAACGAATTTATAGTTTAGATGGCATTGTGTAGGATGTAAAGAAAAAGTCTCCGAGAAACTGTACCGTGTCTACGCTAAATAATTTTATTTTTTATTTTCACTTTTTCGGCCTTTTGGGGCACGTCTTAGATTTGACTTTTTTTAGTGAAAAGTGTAAATACAAAACAATTATGTGTGCAACATTTGTAAATATTTTATTCTCTACATGGATCGAAAACTGTCAAAATGATTATCGTCACGCCGATTTAATAAAGTTTAACCGCATACATAACATATTTGTACATATACAGAATGAAACAGGAATACTTGACATTTTTACATATAACTACAATTTTAAAAATTTCATATAGTCCCGTTACACCCTGTAGATGTCTAGAGAGTATAATTCACGTTTTAACAATATTTTATACTAATTTGTCACCGTAGTGATGCATTACATCACATGCACGACCTCAAGAGGTAAACCAGAAGACGAGCGTGTATCATCGTCGAGTACGTAGAAACACTACTTAAATAATATTTTATTGTCAGCTACCCGGCAAAAACTCGTAAGTCATTTTTGTTTTGCATTTCGTTTCTGTAAATAACTTTTCCACCAGAAATCTTGCTCGAATCAAAAACTTTATTTTCATGTAGCATTTTCGATCTGATTGGTGCGTTGAGGAAGTTAATTTATTTTATTTTTTTTTTTTTTTTTGATTTTCATTGTAGTTTTTCTTACTAACAGTTTCGTAAAATTTGAAAAATCGACTTACGAGTTTTTTCTGCTTAGCCTACGATATACATACTATTATCACGACAAAGTCAATAGTAGAATGGCGCGACGCTGTAAAGACCATAATAATACACACTATACGTTCGTTTTCCACTATTATGGAGAAAAGTATAAGGAAAGAAAAATGACCGAGCACCGTCTAGACAAAATTCGATACTAGGAAACCACCGCTGAAATTCACGATTTTGATCGAAAACCTGATCGCGTACGGAAAAAAAAAAAAAAATCGCACGTCGTATAATACATTTTTCTCACGTCACTCAGGATCTAATCGTTTTCGTAGATCAGTGTTAAAAATTCCGTTGGCTTTTACGAATAAATTCACTTTATCGATATAATTACAAAACATAGTAGGCGCACCGGCTAAAATACATATTTTATTTAACTCAAACGACCGTTTTACGTATGATTGAATGAAAATCGTTCGGAAATGTAATGTTTACCAGTAGCTACTGGCGCACATAAAACAAAAGTGTAAACGTAAAACACGAGAACGGGGCCTGGCGCGATAATCATAATACTCGTATTTCACAAAATTTCAAAATCGCTTAGTACATTGGTGCCTATACAGTATACATGCAAGAACAGATGAACATATTACATATTTGTGTACGCGCATGTATTATATATGCATTTATAACGTCTAAATAAAACATATATTTGGTATTAAACCGACGATGGTACGTTCTTTGGAACAAAAAAAAAAAAATAATAATAAAATCGCCTAACTATACGGGACCAATATAAATCTTTATAATGACCGTTCCCCGTTTGACATTTCTGTACGTTATTTCGCCTCGTGGCCGCTTTTTATTGATGTTTTCGCGAGCAGATTCGAAAATCCTTGCTCGCACAAATATATAATATGTTGTAGGAAATACGCGAAGAAATCGCGGGACGATTCTCCGAGTTGAATGTGCGATATGCGATAGAGATCGCAGAGAGGCGTATCTGGGCGCAATCTTCACCACACTGAATTTTTTTTTTAGTTTCTCTGGTTTTATGCGGACAAAAATTTTTTCAGTCCGGAGAAAAATTCAACCACTAGAATTATCAAGAATTACAATTAGTGTAAAAAAAAAAAAAAAAAAAAAAAAGGTCGAGCGTAACGTAATATTTTGTTTAAAAAGTTGAAATTTTAATGAAAATACGAATGCCAAAATATAAAAAATAGTTAATATGCAAAGGTACACTGAAATCCCTAAAAAATAGTTGATGTGGCTCTCTCCCTCCATGATAATTACTGTTTACAATTGAATTCATTGAATCAAAATATATTTCATAGGTTAGGCAATTATCAAAAATTTGTCCTTTAGTATTTATGTATTATAATTACTACGTTTTTTGTATTCATTAATGCGCAATATTTTAATACACTATAAATAACCTTTACTAATGCATATTATTTTGATAGTTTATGTACACATCAAATATCCAGATCAAATTCATAAAAAAAAAAAAAAAGTCGTGTTGTTGGTGAGAAGTCGGTTGAATATAGGATATAAAGAGGAAATTAATTTGTATTTGTAAGCAACAATAAACCATTGTTTACTAAAAACGTTTCTGAGTGGAATTCAATTGATAGTGATGCTTTTTCAGCAATATACAATATAATAAACGTAATAAATTACTTTTATCTAAATAGGATTTAAAAAAAAAAAAATTTATTTTTCCTGTGAATAAAAGTGCTCCTCAACGGACAAAATAATAAATTATAAAAAAACGCATGCATTGCGGAGTTAATATAATACTGATTTTCCCGTTTACGCGTATTTGTTAATGCCAGATTTAGAGTTGATTCGATGTAATAATCAAATAGCTTTTTTAACGCACTGAGGCGGTGCGTGTTAAACTTAGGTTTACGTGCGAGTTTAACTATAAATACGCATCGGGTAAATTTCGGGTGACGGGTGGCATCTCGTCGTTTTCTTGTGGACCCGACGTTCGACTGTCTAATATCGTTTTATATCGTACGTATATCTGTTATACGGCAATAATAATTTGTTGGCGAAAAAAAAACATTTAGAGCGCGTAGCTAATGTTATTTAATTAACTTTTACAACCGAATCCGGATATCATTATAGTTTAACGGTCGCGGACGAGGGTTGACCTTTGAGTTTTAAACGAAAATTATTATGATAATATCGTAATCCGCGCGATTTACCGCGATTCGTATTTAGGTACATTATCGCGGGCGTACGGCCACCGAATTTCAAACCCGATTATTTTCAACGGTCCGAACGTAAACGCGTACAATACAATACAGGCGAACGGCATTTTACGACGACGGCGGCGATAGTCGCAATGGAATAAATAATTCGTCGGTTCTCGAATATATTTTATACGACGGCGGTGTACATTGCTATTGTTATTGTGTCGTTATTGCTATACCGAGCCGCCGCCGCCGCCGCCGGCAAAATGTCACGGATCGTAAAACCGTATAACGATGACGATATTATAAAGTCGGGGTTTAAACTCGCGATAAATGTCATTTAAAACAAAGGTCAAGTATTTCGTTGTACTTAATGTAATTAAAAGCAACGGCGTAGCGTAGCGGACTAATGAAATACATTGCGCAGAAAAGTTTTCGCGCACACGTACAGCAGCTACGGCAGTGTATACGCGCCCTGCGTAACCCTGCCGTGCGCGCGTTTTGGACTGTATCCAGCCGCACGTCGCGTGCGCGCACGCCCCCGTCCCGAGGAGCTCGTCGGCTATCAATTAACACGATGCGATTCAATAATCAATGCGAATATTTAAATTTTGAATGTGCTCGACGGCGTTCCGATAAAAAACGCTGAAAACGAGAATACGGAAATTAAAGCCGAATACATTGCGAATATATACCCGTGTACGTTTATATGCGCTGCTCGGCGTACCGCTCGCGGATAGGCCACTGTGAAGGGAAAAGGTGGAGACAGAAAGGCCGAACGAGTAACGTAATGCAGTATATGATGTGTATGTTGTGTGCGTAACAAGGACGTCGTTTCGGTTTTTCAATAGCGATGCAAACGTCTAGGCAATCGGGCCAATTTTTCTAAACATTTTCCGTTCGCTTCGCTCGTTTATGGTCTGCTATACATTTCGGTATTCAAATACAAGATTCGTTGATATCACAGTAAAATTTATGCTAAACTACGGTTTTGGTTTACATTAGTCAATATACTTAACTCGTTAAACCATAATTTACTTCACGTCACGTCAATTTCGACGCCTGTTTATTTAGCCGTGATAACAATTGACTGTTAACCGTAGTAAAAATAACCTTCCGTGTCGCACTCTCGCATCTCAAACGGTTCGGTTCCTGTATAGAGGCGGCTGTTGACAATGGTTCGATTACCTCTTGCATTTTATCGACAATGGCGAAATCAAAACATTTTATGCTGGTACGCAACGGTAGATAAATCAATCATCGGACAATGCCGTTCGTTTCGAATGTGTCGATTATTTTTTAAATTCTATCAGTCGCGTTTTACCGCATCGCTATCGGATTTGATTTCAGTAGCGATTTTGTTTGGTGTATTTTTCGATTTTCAAGTGTAGCACTTTTTCTGGAAGAAAATCTGACTGGAGTAATACTTTATGGAGGTCATTTTTGGATTTTCCACGGAGTTTTCATGATAAACAAGAAAAACCGGGTGAAAACGTAGGAAAAACGGGAAATTGTACGAAACGTATTATTTTCGAATCGTACATATTACGACGGACTTTCAAAACGTGTGTAACCGAACTCCGCTCGGAATCGTTATCCGTTAGCAGCGGTTAACCGTTGCGTACAGATACACATTGGGTATCACCTCTATATTCCCTCGGCTATATACAAGAGTGGCCAACCCATGGTGCAAAGTATAATGGCGGTGTGTTTTTTTTTTTTTTTTATAATAATATTATTCCGCACGCGCGCGTGCACCGCAATATACAATAACGCTATAATATTTATAACAACAGTTCGGGTCTCGCCATAATACATAATAATATTATAATGTTTATCGCGAAAAGAGTGTGTACCTAGTTGTTGTTGGTTTTTTTTTTTTTCTTTTTGTCGATACAGACGATTCTGTTGTACTTCCACCGCTATAATTATTGCCGCGGCCGCCGCTCCTTCTCACGGTTGCCGCTGCTGCCGCTGCCGGAGTGGCGTGCGTTTCCCGACGTTCGTGAGCGACCGGAATTAGCAGGGTACGCGCCAACACAGACGCACGAAATATTATTACGGTAACCGCAGGTATTGATTCCCCCGGGGTCTCGTTTTTTTTTTTTTTTTTTTTTTTATCGAGCATTCGGAGTGCGCGCGCTTGCGACGTTGAACGCGTGTGCGTGCGTACACTATTATTATGTACCTGTGTACGCGAAAATTAAATATTATACGTATATATATTATGGAGATAGATAGATAGATAGAGAGAGAGAGAGAGAGAAGCGGCGGCCGGAAAAAAAAAAGTAAAACCGGGGGAAAATACCCCCGGGGGTTGAAAACGCATAGCCGGCATACACGCATATAGAAGTCGTTCATAACCTTTTACGCAAAACGCCTTACATAAATATTATTATATTATAACCGCGTACAGCTGGCGGACAGTATTAGTATTACGTTATGCCGTTGCTGTATTGTTTCGGACTCGCGCGTGTATACGGAGCGATCAAACGACCGTCACGGATAGTCTCGGATAGGGCATTGGCCGTTTTGCGGGCTTGGAGAAAAAACAAACTGCAGTTTTTGTACGTGGCCGTTATTTTTCGTCGCCTTTACAACCTACGTGTTTCAAAATCCCGCGGACGGACATGAAATAAATACATTTTGGCGTCGAAATCCGTAACGTTTTCGGTTTTGCGGACAAGAGTAATGCCGCATAGCGTAACTAGTCAAATGGGCAAAAGTTCAATTATTATAAGCCGTATGTTTTTGACGAACATTCAACTCGACCAGTTAAATCCGAATGTAAAGAACATTAGAAAATAACCTGGGTTATTCTTTTGGTCGATAATTTCAACGTCAGCTAGTCATTTTGTTGAATTCAACTTAATTTTTTTCGCGAATATCATTGTTATCGCATAGCGAAACGGGCACGCGACCTACGCAGGGATGGTAAATCTATAAAGGTCTAATGATAAAGGTCTAATAATGTTCGAGTGGAAAATTCGTATGTTAATGTATTGTAAAGAATATTTTTTTAATAATTAACTTTTAAATCGTACTCTCGACCCAGTTACCGTTTTACTGTAAAAGTTTAACTTATTGACTTTGTTAGCCGAATTCGTTTATATTTTTAAATTAACATTGGCTTAGCACGGTTATTTTTACCTTGCCTAACCAAAAACGATTAGCTATTTTTTTTTGTCGTTATTCAGTTAAAACCAACTGCAGTGATCGTCATTTTCACAGAATACGAATCCGATACAATATAACACCGCATTAGTCTTTTATTGACGTAGTAAAATTTTCGGAAACATCCTGGCGAATTTTGAGCTATTCGTAAGAATTTTGCGTTTTCGAATTATTTCGCGTAAAGCGACGTGCTGTGGAGCGATAGAGTTTTAAATATGGTTACAGTGGTTGGTGTAAAGTGGCAATTTTGGTGGCCGTGTACGGTACCGACAGCGGCGGCGACTGCACGTACGAGTGTTGCGGCGGCGGTGCTGTTGTAAAGCGAGTAATTCCGACGGTTTCGCTACCGTTTCGCCGGTAAAATTCATAAATCAAACACTGTCATTCGTTCCGTTGCGATTTGTTTTGAGAAATCGCTCAACCAGACCGCGCTCCGAATCGCCTTCGGTCAGCAACACGGTCGTTGCACATTACAGCTGATATGAATCAAACTTGTCGTCTACAACGGTCTAACAAGCGCTTCCGTTAGCAACATCGGCTATTTTTTTTTCTCCTAACGCAACTTGAACAGTTTTCAATCCGGTAATCGTTAACCGGTTTCGGGCAGGAGGAGAGCGGCGCAAACGTCGGAACACGTTCCGAGATGACAACCGGCCGTCGTGCCGATCGCCACGCGTAGTGCGGCGGCGACACGGCCACGACTCCTGTCCACTCGGACGGTACGGACGGTATCGGAAGACTGGCCCGGCGCGATAATCGGATTACCGCTGTCGACGGCGAACGGACGGGCGAGCGCGCGCGGCACGGAGGCACGATAATGACGATGCGCGTTAACGTTGCACAGCGCGTTTCTCACGGGATTCCGAACCCCGGCCGATTGTATTGTAACGCTCGCGCGCCGGTTCGACACCGTTTACGCGGGCCAATCGAAAAGTACCGAGACTGATAATATCACTCGGAAACCGAGCGTCGAAGAGCGAAACGATTCGTACACCTAACGTTCCGTCGACTTGTGCAGAGCACATCTATCCGTATAAAATCTCTAGAAACTTCTTCGTTTTGATTTCACGATATTTCTCTAAAATTTGTTTTTCACGTTCGGCGATTCAGTAACGAATCCAAAAGTAGCGGAACTCGCTGCCGCCCGGGGGCACATTTTCAGTTTTTCAACTGACGTTTAATGGCGAAACCCGTGAAACGTCGCATCCCTCTGTAACTGGAAAAAAATGCGGAAAAATTTTTTAAAATCTCCGAATCTGTCGAGTTACTCTTCTTTTGGGTTTGTTACAAAATCGCCAAACTCGAAAAATATATTTTACAAAAATATCAGTGAAATCAAACCGAAGAGTTTTATAGAGAAGCAATAAAAAACAAATGTACTCAGAAAAATTCGTAGAAGCAAGCGGCACCGATCCTGCTGCTCTTCGATGCTCCATTTCCGAATGACACTACCAGTGTTGATACTTTTTGATTAAGCCCTCGTGCGTACAACGTGTAGTGCGTCACGACCGTTGGGTGTATGACGCGTGGTCGTGAACGTTCGCGGACAATAACAGTTGCGGTCGGAACGCGTATCGACCACGGTCAACGTAGAAAACATAATAACATACATACTTACGCGCGTAAAAAAAAAAAAAATAAAAAAAAATAAATAATAATCTCCGAGAGAGGACTACGATGCGATGGACCGGACCCCCGATAATTCGATTGTAAAAACGGTTTTGTGCGGGACAACCGGAACACGTTTTATCGCGTTGTTGTGGTCTGGTCGGGGGGGGGGGGAGGACCCGGTGTTGTCCGGGGACAAAACCGAAACGCGCGTTTCCGAACCGCGCGGACGGGTTTCCCGCGGCCGGGGCGCGGGCAGTGTTATCGCGTTCGGGCCGACAGTGCGGAAAACGCGTCTTGACAGTGTAGCCGTCGCGTTACCGTCTCGCCGGCGTTGTAAAAGTGTGATGGATGGCACGCAACCGACGGCGCAGTCGATCATCGGAGAATTCCGTTCGCGTCGTTGGCAGAGTCAGACATAAATTATTGTTCGTCGCGTAAAGAATTTAAACGTTCAATTTTATTTTCCATACACTCGCATATTTTACGCAACGCATTTTGGCCGTACGAAGTTTTAGTGCTATAAAGTGTACACAATACACTCATCTAGTCTTATTGCGTGCCGCGTATTTTACACGATTTTTTTTTTTTCGATTTCCGCGCACGTTCGTACGCCGCGATGATTTGCGTTAGCGCGGTCAAATGGACTGTCGTGAATTAGTCGCCATCGGTAAATAATCATCGAGTTCGATCGATAACTCGAATTATTCGCCTCGAAACAAGGTTTTACGTAAATTCCGTTAATAATGAAAAATAAACAATAGTTAAATTTGTAGGATATTATACAATTTCAATAATAATAATAAAAAAAAACATTTTTTTTTTTAGAATTAGAATGCCCTAAGCTTATTTATAATACGGTACAACGGGGTCGTTATCGCCACGGATGCGATATTATTATATTTATAATGAAGTTATAATGCCGCGTTGCCCGTCTAAAAACTTGACGAAACGAAATTGTTATTATTATTTAAATTAAATTTGTTTCAGTGTGCTATGGCGATTTAAGTCATTAAATATAACATTCGATAGTTGAAAAAAAAAAAAATAATAATTTTACTAATCGTTTTGCTTTCATTTTTTGAGGCGACTGTTATTTCAGGGTATAACAGTGTTTTTTTTTAACGTTATTTTTCGATTTTAAACGTTGTACATCTCAAACCCCGATTCGAATACCTACTACTACTGTGTTGCCCTTTCCGATTTAATTTCTCTTTATTTTCGGGCGATTTAAAAGCTGATTTGAAAACAAAAAAAAGAAATTCCTCGAGCCCGGTGCAACGCGGATTTCCTGGATTTTTTCCGAATTCCGTGAAAAAAACGGTAAAAAAAAAATGTCTCATAACATATAATTGTTTTACAACAGTACAACAGGCAGGTAGTTTAATGGTTTTTCAAACTCGAATTTGAACGTTGGTGGTTATACACGAAATGTAATAATAAACTCGTCGTATTATTTTGTTGTTAATACGTATACAGTAGTATTTTTCGAGGGGCCGTCGTCGCGTCACGCCGTGTTTAAAAAAATATTATACGATTTTCTCGTCGATTATTTGATTAACAAAATGTAAAAAAAAAATAATAATAATAAATAACGAATAACGCAAACGAAAATAAATCGCGGCATTCAAACACACCGCCGCCGTTCGGTTTAAATACGATTCTACAGAATACAATATTATATTATATCGACCGTGCGTATAATTTAATTTCTTTTTTTTGTTTTTTTTTTTTTTACAAAATTAAAATACGACTGTCCAAACGCACAAACAACGTCGTTAAATTATTTATTTGACGGGACAGGCGTATATATTATAATGTAATCGATCGGAAACACGTCAATATATTACACGTACTGGGTATATTATAATGCGCGCTGCGGAGTAAATAATAATGTAAGTACACATCACTCTAACAAAAACGGTGTTTGCTCCGATCGATTTTCAGCAGTTTTATACAGATAATAACGACGTTAATAGTAATGATAATGACACGGTAGCATTCCGAACACGACGACCTCAAAAGTTAGCGCCGCCAAGTTGTCCGATTAAACTTCGAACCTACGCCGATATTTCGCAAATTAATTGCAAATAATTGCAAATTGGTTTCTACAATTTGCGAATCGCACGAAGAGCCGCAAATTCGATTTTTAGTTCCCGCCGTTATGCCCTAATAATATAAACTCGCGGCAGCCAGCAACTACCCATCAGCACAAAAGCACCGGTATTATAAAACATACTAATGTACCTAATCCGTGGACCAGCAGTAACAGGAATATCAATAAAATACTACCTAGTAGCGTAGCTAGAATTTCCCAATTCGCGGCACGTCTCCCCAGTCCCAATCAAAATAATTATTAAGGGAACGGTGTCTTCCCAATTCAAACAAATATTGTACACAAATTATAAAAATTATACAGTATGTCTTTGATCGAAAGACTTGCTCCAATCATCAATTGCAACAAATTTTGTTTAGTCGGTGCATTGAGGAGGTCATTTTTGGCGAGTCATATCTCCAGGGTATCAGCTCAAATTATAATGTAAATTAATATTTAAATCTATTAAATTTAACGGCCAATCACAAGAAGTACTGTTTTGATAGTAAAATTATTCGATTATTTTTTTGAAATCGATGGTCTTTTCATAGTACTCCGAGATATATATATATGCTCAAACTAGAACACTTTGAACGAAATGTTTTAAAAAAAGACTTTTCCCTTTAGATTCATATTTGAACAACGATTCGTTTTTATCTCCAATAATATTACTTTAAGGTAGTGTTATGTATTATATAAATCAATGTACTTGTTATTAAAAAATACAATGGTTAAAATTCACCATTTCTGGTACCCGTTTTCCAGAAAATCAACTATTAGGTAAATTCATCATGTGCCAAATATTTTGTAAATATGTACCATGTAGAAGTAGTTTTGATAAATTTAAAGTTAGAAAAAAAAAAAAAAAAAAAAATCGAAATTGTTGTAATGGTTTTGTATGAAACTGCAGCAGCGCGTCGTCATCGTCTTGCAAGTCGAAAATTTGCCGATTTATTTATTATTTTATTTCGCCCCGAATCTCGGGAGGTCCATTAGTAAAATTAACTTTTAACGGGCGGACGGAAATAAATCTCTTGCGCGTTTCGGGGTCAAACACCGCAAAGTCGCAGCCCGGGACGCGAGTCGGACTGCCGCAGCAACACTGATCGTCGTCGCGTGGATTTTCGAGACACAATACAATGGATTCTTTTATTATTATTTTTTTTTTTTTTTTGCCGTGATATTGCAGAAAAATAAAACAACTCCAGATAATTCAACTGTAACGATAGAGTCCCGTATGAAGAAGAAAATCAGCAGACATAATAACATTATTATATAAAATGAGAGAAAGACAATATTTGTTTTAGCGAAATATTAATTGTTGTTTGTGCCAGAAATTATAATATTACGCGATTATAAAAACGGAATATTTTCTCATGGGGGGGCCAATCGATCAAATACACCTCTTGTTTTATGATGACTACCGCGGGTTTTAATAATATATTAAAATGGTATCGGTGGGAAGTATCACGCAGTTAATCAGTGAAATTAAATTTGTGTACAAAAGACAAGTGAGAGCGGGAGATGAAATGTAAATTAACGATTTACGTCGTCATTTGTAAATAACAACATCACGGTTAAAAACGCCAGCTACCAATTGCAGGTTTACAGGGTACTGTGATAACAGAGAAAATCTTTGTGGACTATCACTCCGGGTACAAATCTCGCCAGACCGATACCAGACTATTATATTATCACCATGATCCATGACGAGTGCCAAAATTCGGACCGAAGCACGTCAAAAAGACGTCCGACAGACGACCACACGTTATTAAGTATAAAGCCGCACGATCGCCGATGATAACGACAAGGAACCATTCGAAAAAACACCACCACCGCAACCCAACAAAAAATAAACATAAAACACTACCAACCATACGATTGAGTACACATTTTTAACGTCAAAAGTCTTTCGACAAATACCCGTCACTCGGTATTAACCCGCTGGATAACATAAAATACTATAAACCAGTGATTAAAATGGGAAAAACTTCGAAGAACTAACAAAATCTAACCAAAGTTTCGGGAAACCAATCATGGAGAAAAGATTTTCAAAATGTTTTTCTCTCACGCACATTTTGTTTACTAGAATGCTATACTAATGGGGTTTACGAAAAACTACACTCACCACTCCATCAAATATTATCTTATGCATCTGAGTTCAGTAAAAATAAATTAAAAAAGATTCGTATAATCTAATAGGTATTAAAGAGATTATTTTTAAAAAAAAAATTCAAGTTTTTAAAATGCCATTCAAAATGTTTCAGTGACAATGACTGGAATTTTACCCCAAAGACTTAAAAGATACTGATAAGTGTACATTAAATAATCAGAGGGACTTTGTCGCCCTCTCCCCTTAACCCAGTGATTCTTAACCTTTTTAGAATCACTGAACACTTATAATTTTATGAGATTTTTGCGGAGCGCTAGATCGTAAAATACAACAATACTTTACATTTTTTTTTAATAAAATTACATACAATAATGATACTCGTATTTAGTTAATGTAATATAATAAAATTGGTAAATGGTTTAAAATAAATAAAATGTTTAAAGAAATTTTTAGAATGTTTAATGTGATATTTTGGCCTGATGACTGTTGCATATATTTTCAATATTTGGTCTTATATGTGAAAGCGCTACTCTCATTTCCTCTTTTGTATTAATTAACCTTTCACGTTTCTTTTGTCTAAATATTTCTTAATGTTGAAAATCAATGCTCGCATAAGAATGATGTTGGAAATTTGAATACAATTTTAATGGTTTTTTTCAGATATATTTTTAAACTCTGTTTGAATAGAAATTCAAAATTCTTCAACTGTAATTTCGGAAAATTTAATTTTGAGAGTACGATCTGTTGACAACGTAATAAATTCCTCATCTTCTAGTAACGTGAGCTCATAAATTAATGTATCGATTGTAGAAAATGGATTTCGTATCCAATTATGTTTTTCAATAATAAATGCTAGAAAATATTTCGTAATTATTTCTTCTAATAATTCTAAATGTTGCGTTATAATTGCGTGGATATTATTTTGGACCGAAGGAAACATATCTAACGTCTTTTTTTAAACTATACGCGTTCTCCGGAAGGATATTTTTTTTTTGAAATGCTGATAGTTTATCCGCGGATGTTAAAATATTTTTATTTTTACCTTGTATACCAGCATTCACTGTATTTAAATAATTAAAAATATCGGCTAAATACGCCAATTTATTACACCAAATATCATCATCATCATTATCATATCATTTGTCAGAAAATTATTAAAAGTATCATTTTTTCGTTTTGAAAAAACATTAACAGTTCATCTTTTAGTTGTAGTTAAGGCTTACCCACTGACAACAAACTTAACCAACAATCGACTTATTACTTAAAGCGGCCTAATACCGTAAAATGATCGTATACCAAAATAGTGGATTGGTAGCATTAAATGTTGTCGGGTGGCTTTTTGACAATATAAATACCGTTAAACGTGTACCAAATACACGGTTGGTAGTACTGTACGATCGGTTTTTTTTTTCGGGTGCTATTTCGTCAGATTATTATGACGGAGTTTGTCGAGCGGCTCTTTATCGATATCGAGTGATTTTATATCGAGTGGTTTTATGTCGAGTGGCTGTGTGTCGGGTGGCTTTAAAAGGTGTCACCGTTTCAGATTCACTCGAATAGAGTCGACGTTATAGTCGCGTTTTCATCAGTGGTTGGAAGTGGCGCGATAAATTTTCAGTAGGCTGTAACGATACCGGTAGCGTATGACTTTATTTTAGGAAGTGGCGTATAGGCCGGCGCCATGCTATAATTTTCACGAGAAAACGACGCAAAATTCGCTATTTTTTTTTACCGAAATAAATTTACGAATTCGACAAAATATTAAATAATTTGTAATTGTATTATTTTTAATTTATTCTACGGCAAAATAATACGGCGACTTGAAAACTGTAA
The DNA here is from genome assembly GCA_902439185.1 of Cinara cedri. Taxonomy (NCBI): domain Eukaryota; kingdom Metazoa; phylum Arthropoda; class Insecta; order Hemiptera; family Aphididae; genus Cinara; species Cinara cedri. The sequence continues at coordinate 2,535,102 of CABPRJ010000951.1, read as the reverse complement.
ACAAGGCACATAATAGTGCGTGTAAGGTTTCTATATCTGTTGGAAATCGGAAACGTGAAACGTGAATATATACTGTTGTTACCCGCTCGTAAACGGGATAAAATCGAATATCGAAACGTCGAAACGTTCCCATTTCAAGTAGAAAACAGCGTGCAAGGAGCCGTCACCGCCGCTGCCGCCGTTGATAAGGATACGCGCGCGTGCGACGGCGGGCGGCGTCGACGACAAGACGCGGCCGTTGGCGCGTCAAAAGTTATTCGCGGGGAAATAAGGGTAGGTACCCGCCTATCGACGGTAGGAGAAGAGAGAAAGAGAGAGAGAAAAAAAAAAAAAGGACGCGTCGTCCCGTACAAGTCGTCGGCACCGTGCAATACGTACACATAACCGTATTATATAGGCGTCTGTAATGTAATTTAAGGACGGGTCGGTGCCTTGGCGGACGCGGGATGCAAAGGACGGCGGCAGAAACGCGATATGAAATACACGGCGGCCGGTCGCGGTGCGCGGCGTCGCCGAGCGGGCGGAAGCGGGAATGGGCGGGGGGATATGAGTGGCGGTGGCGGCGAGTAGGGCGGAAAGGTCGAATACGTTATAAAAACGGGCGCGCACGCCGCACACGTTCGACGGCAATCACGTTTCGGTGTATCGCGGGCGCGGACATAAATTTGGCTTTATAAAACTTTCATGATACGGCGGCGGCGGCGGCAGCGGCGGCAGAAACCTTCACGTCAATATTTTATCAACGCCCGTTCGTATTGTGTACGCATTATACCAGCGCCCGTACAGCTCGTGCGCCGAAACGATGGAATCCTCGGCGGGTTCTCCCGACTCGTCTTCTGCGGTATTCCGTTCCGGAATGTCCCGAAACGGAACTTAAATTGTTTTACGTCTTTTTTCCCCGGACCGCGGTGATGCCGTCGCAGTAGACACCGTTCTTTTTAGATTCTGCACGGAGCTGGAATGGGCGTATCGGTTTTACAATGGTTATTTATTATTATATTTCTTTTCTGTAAACAACTTTTCTACCCCAAAATCTCTATCCGATTTTCAGCACCTTTTACGAAAGAGAATTTTATCCGAGCGGTACATTAAGCTGGTCGTTTTTTGACTTTCCAAATGGTTTTCATGATAATCGAGGGGAAAAAAACGTAGGAAAAACGGTAAAGTTTACGAAATGTATAATTTTTAATTTTGTTCTTTTGTTGTGATTCAGTAAACATATCTGTAAAGATTTGAAATTTAGACGGGAATTTAAGTGAAATTTAGTAGTCTTATATAGACGTGGTCAAGTTTCGAAAATATTTGAACCATTTATGGGCTATTGATAAACATTTTTATTTTGCGAGTTTTTACTTCATTTTTTGTAGGTACTATGTGGATAAAATTGTTATACTAAATAGAAATGCTTTGAAATACAACAGGTCATTGTAAGTTATATTTGTGATAAAAAAAAAAAATTGAGTCTAATGTGGTTTTTTCGCTCAGTATCGTTTTTAGTCAGCAATGATAAATCGTTGCTTACAGATGTAAATTAAATTCCTCTCTATATCTTATATTCTACCTTCCTACATCTCATCTACAACAGTGGCCCAACCATCTTACGAAGTATGTCTGTTTTTATTTCCTCGGTAGTTTTCCCGAAAAGACGATTATTATTTTTTTTTCAATTTTCAAATATACGTTGATTTTCCGTGTAAACTGTCGTGTAAATCGTTTACTATTTTCAATAAACAGACTTCGGTTGTTTTGACGTGTGAGATGATAGAGGTGACGACGTAGAAACAAGAATGTTATAAAGGCTACAGTTGTAGTAGGAATTTTACAGATAAATGTGCAGGTTGATTTTTAATTGAATTATGAAGTTAATAGCGCGTTTAATTATTTACCATCTGGCGAAAACCATATATTTACACGGGTTTCTGACATAGATGACGTGCGGATGATTTATGTGCAGGCCATCGTTTCTAAGTTATTCCGCGGAAGAGTAGCTATCGTCAAAAATCGACGAAAGGTGTGATGAAAAAAAAAAAATGTCCAAATGCCAATTTTGGTGACTTTCAAAAATGGTTTCCGATAAATCGTGATAATAAATAATACATTTTATTTGAATAGTATAATGATAATCACGAAATAAAGTACCAAAAAAAAAAAAAAAAAAAAAAAAAAACAAAACAAAACACGACTCAATTATTCGTTTTGTCGTTGAATTGCCGACTCATTAAACGGGGGAGTTACCATACAAGTGTGCGCACCGGGTAGTCGGGGTAGGCACTTGACTACTCTGTGGACCCTTTTTTTTTTTTTTTTTCGAATATTCAATATTATCATAATAATCATATTATATTCGACACGGTAAACGATAGGTATGATTTTTAATATTGAAAAAGAATTGCTCGTATCATTTATTCAGTTCTTCATATCAGCTGCAGCTGTTGTCAGAAAACCATGGTTCTATCATAGCTGAGTATTTTCGTGTTACTCTATGGGTTCAACATAGAATATGAGATCCAATAAACTAACCAACTCACTATCGCCAACCATACAACTGACCACGCTGTATAAATGTAGTTGATAAAATATTATATTAATCTGCTAGTTATCACAGATTACAATTCATTCCATCGTGTGTTTGAGCGTTTCCACGTGTGTTACTACCCTGTCAGTAATGTCAGCCCACGCTCATGGAGGTTTCCGTGTATCTAGGGAAAAAAGGCAAATACGGATTCGAAGTAGAAAAAGAAGAACATACGGTATAATAAACTATCTACAATGTATACTAAAAACTATAACAGTTATTTATTTCTGACAAATAAACAATGAACAATGTTTAATAGAATATCGCGGTGGTAATAGGTAAGTGGTGAATGGTACCTTATATACCAATACCAATACCATGTATACCAATACCTTGGTAAATGGTAGGTACACATTTTGAACACTTTAATACAAATTATAGAATAAAAACGGGTATATGTTATGCATGGCAGTCGTCGCGAAAGTATTTGACAGGGACGGTTTATAACCGCCGTTCTTGTTTCCTAAAACTTTCCGACCAACGCCGCAGATTCGGTATACTGACCGTTATCACGCGAGCATAACATAACATTATTATTATTTTTTACATAACGTTATGACGCAGCGAAAGTACTATACCAGTCGGTAGGTATACTTTACGACTATTACAATATTATTTTATGTTCCTGTAATGCCCGCCTATAGCACGACGACCGATCGCGGGACTACAACTACGTTTACGTGATCGATACGCTCGAGAGGAGTACCCTCTCGACCTCCCCACCACCTCCCCTCGCCATCGTGTTATTATATTATCTTTTATCTCTCTCTCTCTCTATATATATATATGTATATAGAAATACACCTAATACCTATATTATAGGTATACACCGTCCCTCGAGACGAACCCGCCGATATCGTATCGTAATAATATTATATAAAATACGGACGTCTATTACACACCTGCACCGTCTACACCGCACACCCGGTACTTGTCGAGGAGTACGCCACTCGTCGTATATATAATAATAATAATAATAATAATAACATCAACATTGCCGGGCAAACCGATTAACCTATAGAAAAAGTTTTTTAATGTAAACTTTAACAATACGCGCCGTCGTCCGTCGTACGTACGATATTATATTATATAGGTAATAATAATAATATGTCACGTTTCATATATAATGTTACCAATAAACTATCGACGTTGTTGTAACGAGCCGCTGCTACCCGCGGCGGCAGATTTCTATAGTTTCCGCGAGGAGTTTTCGGCGATATACCTGTCTTACGATGTTACGAAATTGAAGGGCCAACACCCCGGTTACACAGCGTTTTTGCGAAATACGCGGTTTTACATTTTCTGGACAATAACATTGCGGTCACAATGGTCAAAATCGCTTTAAATATATTTAAAAACCTATACAGCGATATGTTCATAATGCTTGTAGTGCCGGCTTTGCACTGTTTTCGTTGCGAATCATCTTTCAATATTATATTTTTCCAATTTAAAATCGATTATCGACATTACCCGTAGTTACTCGAATAATGGGACAGCCAACGCAGTCTCCCGCGTATCTTGTACACAGGCACGTGATATTATATTATCTTGTTCCCACCGCCATTGACGTATATAGGGGGAAAAGGGTGTAAAATGAAGTTTCGGGTACAATAATTAAAATATCTGATGCATATTACTGGGGATAACTTTAGTCCATATCAATCATGGGAAGATTAACGAAGACTGTGGATCATTAAATTAAAACTATTTCGTTAAAATTCTTCTGATAATAATCCAACTATTTTATTGAAGTTTTAAAGTAATTTAATTAAGATGAATTTTCAATTAGGTACACGTAGTAATATTATATTCTGTTAAACATATTGTGCACCGGTTATACCTGTTCACAACTGTAATCCCTGAGGGCAGTTTTTCGACACTATAAATCAGTGGTTTTCAAACTGGGTGGTTCACTGAGCATTCACTAGGTGTGCCACGATTTTTTTAAATTTGTTTTCCTTAAATTATGACAGATCTTTTGATTATGATTCGTTTGAGTGCGACTCATAGATTTTGTTATTAGTTCTAGTTTCGTACAAAAAATTAAACAATGGCGAAAAAAGTGACAGCGTGTCGTGAAAAAAAAACTTGATTTCCTTATAATAACCGTTTTCGATAAACGATGAATTGCCTACCTGTATCGTAATCGTACATTGGTTTTTTATTCTTATTTGGAATGTCTAGAGTAAACGTTAAATGAGTGACGCGGTGAAGGGATTTCGGAGATACCGCGAATGGCCTTTGAATTTTTTCATTGGGCGGGTGGTTTGGGCGAACCATGACATGGTCTGTATAGGTCAGATTAAGTCTGATATCGAATTAATTTTGTACCAATACGTAATCTATAACAATAATAAGGACTGTACGACACTCAAACGGTATATTTATATGCATAACATTATTATTTAGAGAATAATATTAGCATAGGATTTAATCGAATGACTAACATATTATAAATAATATTTTGGTGGGTGATCATAAACTTTATGAGCGTGCTAAACTGCAATCCGTATAACATTTAAAAATGTTTGAATTTTTTAAATGTTTAAACAAGATAAATATCTATGATATTTAATAAAAACAAATTGTAATCTATCACATTTTACAAAGTTCACCTACACTTTGTGAAGAAAACTCCTACGCCGTATGATAAAAATATTATCTATGAAAAATAAAAGACTAGACTCCCTCAACTTTCCCAAAAAATACGACTTTTGTTTTATAGGTCGCTGGTTTCCCGAATTTTGTCGGCGTTGTAAGTAAAAAAAGTTCACCACACCACTGCGTTACATAATATTGTATTAGATAATCACGGTCTGAAAATATAAACAACACCATAGACGAAAGAGAGATATTATCAACCGTATTATTGATACGTGGGTACACAGACATATATTTGTGTTTATATATATAAATACATATATCGATTTGAGTGTAATAAACTTCGTTTTTGGATACTGTCGAAAAACCTCTAGAGATAAAAAAAAAAAAAAATTTCGTTTAGGTACGTCCCACACTGATCGCATGATAATCGTTATTTTATGCCCCCGCAGCTTACAATAAATAATAAAACGCTAAAAAATACCACTATTATTATTATATTTGCACGAATATAAATGTGTAGGTGTTGTACATATTATGATAATGATATGATGGGACCCGGTGAATTATAACGTACGAGTAATATTTTATTACCTACGCGGGAAACGGATATCGTTATAGAATTCGCGAACGGAAATAGAAAGAGAAAAAAAGTCGCGAAACATAACGATTTAAATGCGTGATATTAATAAAAATGTTAGTTATAGTTTTTAAATTCTGAACTTAAGTACTAAAGAAACCATTATTATTGTAAGGTGTGTAATTTTTTTTCCTCTCGAGAAACGCCGTGTCGACTGTAGTAAAAATGATTCGAATTATTGTTCACGGCGGAGAGTCGCGGAATTTTCGACCTGCGGTATACTCTGGTTTCAAACATTTTTCTATAAATCATCTGGATTCCCGACAGTTTTTCTAAACAAACTAATAATACGTCGTTTTACTTTTGTTCATTGATCGGTTAGGTACTGTACAAAAATAAGAAACATAATATAACCTATACACATACCCCTACCGGTTTAACGAGTTCCGCTCAAAATCGTTTTATGATTGCAATATTTATTTTTTGGCTTTTCCGATTTTACGTATTCGGCTACTGCGTTGCTTATTTCATGAAATGGACAATTTTCCTGCCGATTATATTACATAGTAAACCAATACGTACACACAGTATATTCTATAATTTTCCGACTAGTCACTTACATCAGTGGTCTAAATCATCAATTGATAATACTATAGAGATGATATTTATTTTTTTACTGTAACAATCTGGATTCTGAGCGCATTTATCGTTAAAACTCTAGTCGTAGCGCAATAAACCGCGGATTGAATTGACCCTCCGTTCACGTACCTCTATAATAATATTAGCCTTTTGGATGATGTTTGACTAGGACTTTGGGCTATATAAACCGACTAGAAAACCCATTGGTCCGACCAATTGAATCGGTATAAAAGCGTTCCCTCGTGTAATAAGTCCGTAGTCTGTGCGCAATATTGTGTAATCGTTGTACAATTGAAAAAAACTAATAATTCAAAAAATAAAATAAAAAATATACGTATAGGTACCTAAATTGTTGTGCAAAACAATAAGTTGCGAAACAGTTAGGTTACACTATATAATATATAGAGTGTACCTGAAACAAATGGCGCACTCTACGGATGGGTGATTTATATGTGCAAAATCTAATTTTTAATTTTTTTTTTTTTTTTTAATATCAAAACATCGGGTTTACCGGGTTTAATTTTAATTTACATCTATAAAATATAAAAAAAATAGCGCAGAATTTCCTATGAAATTCTCCTACGAAAAATATGGCTCATTTCTCTCGTAATAATAATTGAACAATAAGAAAAAGAAATTATGTTAATAGATTTACGAGTAAAATATTATATTATTATACATATTACGCGATTATCAATTTTTTATTGCCGATCCGATTCAATACATTTATACACGATCAACTAAGTAAGAAAGGAGAGAGAGAGAGAGGGGGGGGAATTTAAATTTATCGAATACCGAAATTCATATATTATTCCATTAAAGCAGTGCGTGTGTACTGATATATTTTTGTAACCATCGTTTAAGAACTATCACATTGTTATCGCTTTATTTAGGTAGTATTTATTTCATTATATGATAATTATTTGATTATTTTTTGCTATAAAACGCTCAAAGAGTTGAGGGATAATTAAGCCATGACCTCAGCTGCTCCTCGAATGGGCTCCTTTATCCTTCCTACGTAAATTTATTTGAATATCGTAAATGAAAAAAAAAATTCATCGCACTATAAAAAACAGAAATATTCTGCGCAACGTCATTTCAATTACAATAAATATATTTTCCGGGCATTTATGAATAATTATAATTTCGGTACGCCGCCGTATAATTATAATGCGTGGATAATATTTTAGATTTCCAGACATAATCACTAATTTATATGACAAGCTCGCGTAATACTTTCTTTTCTTTTTTTTCTTTTATAGCGCGCCAAAAGTGCTCGAAAAGTTGTTGAAGCAACTTTTTGAAGTTAGATATTCGAACACAGATGGTACTTGAAACTTCTTGAACAATTTAAGTAATTCTTAGTAACATAATGCTGGAAAAATCGCGAGAAAAAAATGGAAAAAAAAAAAAAAAAGTGCCAGTCATTGTGGGTATTTTCGTACAATGTCATTGCACTCCACGAACAAGATGGTGTTATTAAGTAGGTTACTGTTGTTAGGGAAGTAGTTGGGACGGTAAGTGTATAATTATGCGAGTATACTGTGCGCAACGATAAAATATTGCAAACGAAAAATGATTCAGACCTGGAGTTCGGTTAAGCATTTATTATTATTATTTATTTATTTATTTATTTATTTTTTTTTTTTTTTTTTTTTTTTTGATAATATTCGAATTGAATATTTTATTAATTCATAACTATATACAAAGTAAATTATAATTTTTCAAGTTTACAACGCATTAGGTGGTGAATTTAAAATTTTCATTAAAAAAAAAAAACAACGACTCTATGCACATTTTTTTATTTTTAAAACTGAAGACAACTTATGATGAACCGTATATCAGATACCGTTCACATATACCTACCTAAATTAAATAAATTTATATAAGTACACTATGGAAATAATATCAACATAAATATTCCGTCCAAATTGCAGAGATTTACGATTAGTTTTTAGCAACATAGTAATATTAATATAAACAAAATCAAAAATATTGAAACCGTATTTTGTCGTAAATTTTACCGTGTTTTCCAAGGTTTTCCAAATTATTGATAAAACTAAAATGAAAAAAAAAATATTAAAAATAACGATAAAACAGCCTACTTTCTTTTGTGCTAACTAGGTCCAAAATACTAAAAAAAAAAAAATAAAAAATAAAAATCCCTATCGTCGTTCTGATCCGTTGACACCGTCTCCCGACCCGACGTCGCATTGGTTTTCATAGACTTTGCCTTTTTCACGTCACACGACATGACGTGACGGGTGCCGAATTAATTTTGAAATCGAATCGCGTAGGCGCCCCGAACTACATCGGTTTTTTACTGCCGGCGTCCGGCGTAATTTATACAATTTATACATAAGTAACGTTTTTACATAGGCGCGTTTTCGCTTTTGTTCTCTACTGATAACAACATCTTCACGTCGCGTTTAAACGACACGCTTAAACGCGCCCGAACCGCCCGCGTTCCTCCATCCGACCCGCCGCGCAGTGCCTTCACGCCGTTATTCGCCTCCGCGTCGCGGCGATAAATAAAACGACGCCTTGACGAAACTTGACGAGTCTATCGCGCCGGCACACGCGGAGGCGGCGCGCTGTTCAGCGACGGAATATTTTTCAATTAACGCGCGCGTAATTGTGAAAATCGATTTTGACGAGCGCGTTCGAAATGAAACAATCAACTCCGCTCCTCGCGTCGGCGTATTAACAGCGCGGGTGCCCGTACCGTCGTGCAAGTCCGTCAATACCGTCGGGCGCGCGCGATTTTTCGCCAGGCCGTTTCGCCGCCAAACGGGTTTGGGTGTCGGGGGGGGNCGGGGGGGGGGGGTCGCGGAAAGCTGAGAGCGCCACAGTTCCCCCGGCTCGCGCCGATTTTTGTTTCGCAAACAACCGTTTCGAATACTACGGAGTGGTGCGGGTCGGACGCTGCACGCGACACGTCGCCACGGTATTCGCGGAAGAAGCCGTTGCCGTTATCACACGGCCGGGCGTGATAAGGCGGCGGTTAGCTGAATACGGTTGTCGCGCAGTAACAACTCGCACGCTCGGGAAACTGTAGGGGTCGTCGAAGACTGGAGCTGAACTGACGGAAGCTCGGTTGAATTTCAATATTAAATTCGAACATGGCGTTGCGGTAGTTGTGTACATTCTTTTTCTTTTTTTTTTTTTTTTTGCTTCGAACCC
>CABPRJ010000951.1:2493932-2525500 GCA_902439185.1 Cinara cedri | reverse complement strand
CCCCCCCCCCCCCCCCCCCGCCACTAATAACGCCCAAGAGATTCGGTTCTTCGCACGCGCAATACCGACGCCATGTAAGTAGCGAGGATACTGCCGTTGGGGCGTCTGAACTTTGAAACCTCGACCCTGCCGTTTTCATGTTTGAAACGCGTCGTTTTTTTAATTTTTGTGGAAATGGCTTATACCTCCTACTCGTGTATAATGCAATTATTGTATTGCATTGTTATAGCGTTCGGTTAGCGTAAAACATTTATCTGATACAAAATAGACGGGAGGAGGGGGAGAGGAATATTCGACTCAATAGTGACGGACCTCTGCGAAGTTTCCATTTCGCCGCAAACGCGTTGCCGATTCCACCGTAATTACCGTTTATATCCTAGCTACGGACACGCTGCGGTGTCCAAAAACTCACGCTACCGGACGTACGACGGACGTGCGTCCATTCGAACACAGCGTACCTATTCTTAAAATTGAACATGTCCGGTATTACATTGGGCAACGATTTCAATCGGTTACCGATTTGATAAATGACGACTATTTGGCGGTGTGAAACGACGTCATTTCCCGCTCCCCGACATATTATTATTGTTGTTAGCGTTATCAGCTTTTGGCCGTAACACATTATGATGTACGGTACGAGCTTCGGTCATGCATGAATCGCTCGGCCGACCGACGTCCCTACATAATACATGATATGTTCGCGATCGGACGTACGCATTAAAATAATAATGTTATCAAAAATACGTCGATTTTCACACACACACACATACACACATACACACGCAGGGCTGAACGCTCGCGTATCCTGTCTAAAGTATTGTCTGATTTGTTTCTATTTCTTAAATTCGGATCGTAGCGAGAAATGTATATTGGTTTTACAATGACAATTATTTAATTTGTGAACAGCTTTTCTACCAGAAATCTTGATCCGACGTACATAGTTACCACTCTTCCGATACCTTGTCGGTGGTACTCCGGGCGGTATTTTTTTTGTAATAATTAGGCAAAAAACGAGAAAATACATGAAAATAATGCGTTTATTTTTTTCGATTCGGTTTTTTTTTTTTTTGTTGAAATTCAATTTAAAATATTCGTATGGACTTGAAATTTGAACAAAATGTGTACAATTGTTTTTTTTTTAAACGTGGTCAAATTTCCAAAACAATTGAGCCATTTTTGAGCTATTTATAGACATTTTTATTTTGCCAGTTTTTACGTAATTTTTACTCGGTAGGTACTCTGTGGATAAAATTTGTATACTAAATAGAAATGCTTGAAAATACAACAGCATCCTGTTGATGCAATCACTTCTCATTATAACTCCTACTTTGTGGTTAGAAAATAAAAATGAGTTTAATGTAGTTTTTTTTTCTTTTTTACAAGAATTTTAAAATTAAATTTTGACGAAAATCGTAAATATTATTGTCTTACATAACATGTGTAACCGCACTTCGCTCCGAATCGTTATCCATCAGCAACGGTTTATTGTTGCGTACGGATATAAATTAAAATCCCGTCTATATCCTACTGGCCCAACTTCTCTCCTACAACAGTGGCCCACACGTCTTGTATAATTAAGAGAACACGCGGTGAAGGTTTTTTTTTTTTAATTTTTTCGAATTTTATAAAATTTGAAATTGCGTCATAACAATTTCACCTTGAAGACGATACTTTTCCGTTAATTTACTCACCGACAACCATTTAACGGGAAGGAGCGATATGACGTTTTAGACCACGAAACTATATAGGAATATTTCGATTGACGGACTTCAATTTCGAAAACTCACTACCATCCCATATTCCCGTAAGGATATATCATGTAAAAGGTAAAATGTTACAAAAATATAATCACATTTTTTCACTGTGTCCAGTAAAGCAATTAAGTTTATGTTTCCAACATATCCTTGTAAACAATCTAAAGAACCATGGTTTGTTTTTATAATTATCGAAATCCGTTAAACAAAATGCCTAAAGTTTTGTCTGGCTTTTAGGTGTAAATCATCAGCAATTCGATTGTAAAAACGGTTTTGCAGGAAAAAACAACACACCCAGGCTATAGACTTGATTGAAAAAAAATAACATTTTCACCATAAAAAAAACTTAAAACTTGCATTGTGCAACGACGGTTTTAGTTTGTCGATACCATAAACAAGAAATAAAAAAGGTTGTTATTGTTCTTAAATCAGATAGTTTTAAGTTTTTCAAACTTTTATAACTTGTTTCGTTGTAGCGATATCGAAAAACTAAAAACAAATGTTGCAAAATGTAGATTTTCTTTTCGCGTACGGTGAAATGTGTATATCTAAATTGAGTATATAGCCCGAGAAGTTTTTGTCCCGCACGAATCGGTTTCTCAGCGATCATTTTTTTTTTTTCCCCCCCGTTAATTTCGCAATATTATGACACAGTGATAATACTCGGGATCACGACACGGGACAAAACTACTCTTTCGAATATTTGGAATACTCAAAAAGTATGCGGAATACGTTATGCGCTGAATACATACGCGGGATACGCGGCGAAACTCGGAAAAGGGAAACGTTTCCGAATTTTCACTGAGTTTTGATTTTTTTTTTTTTTTGAGTCCCGCTAGCCGTCGGGACCGCGCGTCACGTCCGACACGAGGCGAGTCTGCCGAACCCCGCGAAAACGTCCGCGGCGGGCCAAAACTTGACGGGCTCGGGGCCATACGGCGGCGGGCCGGCCGCGGGCGAGAAAGGGCGACAAAGTGTTGAGACGCACTGCGGATCGGAACGGAGGCGCGCAGCGCGTGTTGATTGATTGACGGCTCGCGGTGTCGACGGCGGCGGCTGCGAGAGGCGCGGCGTTTCCGACCGGGACGGCAAACAAGCGATCGCCGAAATATCGGCGGGTACGGCGTGGCGGCGGCTGACGTCGCGGCCGTCGTCGCCGTCATCGTCATCACCGCCGCCGCACCCTTTTAAATACACAAGACGTTCTTTTCGGACGGACGAACGCCGGCAGACCCGCCGGCGGCTTTATATTATTATCATTGCCGTCGTCGTCGTCGTTGATGTTGTTGTTGTTGTTGTTGTTGTATAGGTGCGCCGAGACTATACTTTCGTTTCTGCCGCTATATTACTCGCCCGTTGCGTACCTATCGATTTCGCCGTGCCTTCTCCGCTTGTCCGCCCCTCGAAAATCGTGAGATACACCGGGCCGCGGCCGTCTGTCCGACGTTCATTAAAATTGATTGTTTCGCGATTGTCGGCTGCCTCCTCCCCCGCCGCCCGCCGTCTCGCGTAATACGCGCGCACCATTACTTTTATTTCGTTTTAATTAAACTTTGACAAATGCTCGCGCGCTCTCTTTCTTCGGCTTTATTTTTCTATTATTTTCTTTTCGCTCTCTCTCTCTCGGTCTTCCGTTTGGCCGCGACTCACGCCGTCGTTTTCCCCTTCCGTCTTGTCTTCCTCCTCCTCCTCCACCTCCTCCTTCTCCTATTCCCGTTCCGAACGGACAACAATGATTAAAGATATTCGAGGCGGACTTGTGTGTATTTTTTGTTTTTTTTCAATGATTCGGCACTTGCAACACCTCACTGTTAAAACCTCATTCGGACGCGTTGTGAGCCCATCCGGTTTTATAGAGTCGCCCGCGTGCAGTACAAAACCCGTGGAATTTCGAACGAACGTGAACGATAATAATTCGCAATTTCGAAAATAAAACCGGAAGACATTGTAAAAGTTCTACCGCCGTTAGAGTTATAATAATTCGAATTCTGTCGCAAAATATCGAATATAGTGTTTGTCGTATTCACTGGCAGTTCCAGAAAAAATCAACGGAGATGGGGGTGATTTAGAAATTGCATAGAAGACACACATTTATGATGGAAATCAAGCTCAGGGTATATTAGAGCCAAGAGTATATTTAGAAGAAAACGGGGGGGAGCGATCAGCCCCATTGCCCCCTCCCTGAATCCCGCATTAGTTATATTTTTGAAACTAAAGATACACTTACTAACTTACTCTTAATAATCCGAAAAGCCAATGCTGATGGGCGTGCCTTTGTTTTAGGAGAAAAGACGAAAAGACGGATAAGTCAATATTTGTACGCTACTGTTGATACGATTGTTTGAACATTAACTAACAAAAACCTATTCTGAATAGAATATTATTAATCGCATTTTACCCTGTTGCTAAGGGCAACCCAAAAATAAACACAAACATATAGGAATGTCGGTATTCCCCGATTATTAAGAAAACTGCAAAGAAATTCAAAAAATGATCTCCTAAATGTACGAACTAGAACAAAAATATCATGTACAAGACAGTTTCTATAAAGTTTTTGATTAGGCGAGATTTTTCACAATAAAATTGTTTACAAACAAATGAAAAACCACACATCATAATATAGTAAACCAATTAAACATTCTTCGCTTCTCTCAGAATCGAAAATAAATTATCAATGCGTGATTTTAAGTAGGGGTTACAAAATAAACATTTAATTCCGTAAAGTAATCTGGTTTCGTTATACACAGACTTATATTGTCTACACTATAATTAATAATAATCAACCAGAACACCGAATGACACCCACGACTACTACAGAATTAAGTGTTTATTTTATAAGTATATTTTTTCCCCCCTTAAACCGCATAGAACGCGTAAATTTTAATTTGGGTCATTGCAAACTTTATAAAATGGAAAACAATGAATTATTTTCAAGTTCTCAAAAGATCGCATGTCAATTTGTCTAACCGTTATTTTAAACAAATTCGTATCGATTAAATTTATTGCAATAATTGTGTTATTTTCGATATTAGTGATTTGATATTAATTTGTTTGGTCAATCATAAAATATCTCGAATAAATAACAGTTAACAATATTTTCCTAAGAATGTATTAGATAAATAATAAATATATATATATATCTATATATTTGAATAAAAGGCGCGGCAGAACAATTGGTACACGATCTGCTTCCATAGACGCAACTATAGGTCATCAACTTTGGAGGTGTTAAAATTACGGGCACATCAAAGAGCCACGTGGGGTCACCACTATGGCCCCACAATCCCATTTACACGAACTACACGTTTCATTTACTATTATTCGATTATGGTAACGTTATTTTTCATACACACATGTTACCATTGTCCGTAGGAAATTTGTATTTTGTTATCCGCTCATCAATTACGAAACGCATAGATAAAATATTTAATCGTGACTATATGAAAAAGCTTATTAGGTTTTGTTGGGGTTGCCAATTTTAAACTCGAGGATGTTAAAAAACCCCTAGTTGTTGCGCCTATGCCTGTTTCGTTTACGATATTTTGTTTACATCATATCATCCGTTTATTGAGCCACAAATGCATTACATACAAAATTATACGAACGCATACTGTTTGTACATAACATTTAATTATCAAAAGTACATAAAGTATAGTTTACATACTGGTACTGTAATAGTAAAAAAAAAATAATTTTATTGTTTTGTAAACAACATATTTTATACAATTTAAAGCCAATGTATTAAACGGATCGAATAAATATATTACTCAGTTTTATTGAAATCGTGTTTGTCTAACCTATTGGTGTACATCAGTGACCCAATTTCAGTGCACCAATAGGTGGGTGCGCTGATTCGCCATTTTGAAAAAAAATTAATTTTGTTGGCCCAATACCTCATGGGTATAGTACCCGGGTATCCATTAAAAGTACGCAACACTATTATACCTCTACATTTTATGCGTTTCTATTTTCCTTATGAATATAATATAAATGTTGGGGTTACAATAACGATTATTGCGTTTTAGTAGCGTAGCAAGGGGGAGGTGTTTTAGTGTTCAAACACCCCATTTCGACTGCATTGTGCCGAAAATTATAATTCTTACAATATGCAGTTATGCGTCAGATTTCTACAATATGTGTTGTGTAACGTATACATAATTATTAAGTTACATCTAAACACAAAATAAAAACACCCGCCTTAAAAAAATCCTGTCAACACCATTGTTACGTTTTATTAATTTTTATTCTATTTATTTGTTTTTCAGACATTGGCATCAGCAATAATGGTCTGGAAGAAAGAATCCTAGGAAGAAAATTACTTTAGGTAAGCACCGGGTTTATTATAATATTTTATTCGTCTATAGGTATTTATATAATAAATTAGTAGTAGGGCTTGGCTTTCGTTTAAAAGTGCTGGTTTTTTTCGGAAGGAGGGGGGCGGGATATTTTATTTAGCGTTGTTCTAGTAGTCGACTCGATGAAACCGACAGTTGACCGGGATTCGACTCGATTTCAAAAAAACCAAAACTCACTCAACTCTAATTATTATTATTCCACTATGTTTATTAAGTACTAATTATTACGGGAGGGCGGAGGAATGTTAGGTATACGTCAATACGGACCGACTGGAATGTTGTCTCATTTAATTAATGTAACATAGGTAGGTAAAGTAGTTATAGTAAGCGCGTATCAAAAAAAAAAAAAAAAACATTAATTTACCAAGTTAAGTACTAACGACGTATAATATTATCAAAGACAAAAAGAAAAAGAACCGTAATTACTAAAGTATTACTTTTCGCGGTACACGTCGTTTTTCTCTCTCTCCGGTTGTTTGTGTATTACTTTGTCTCGTCGCGTATACGAAAATCCTCGAGGTATTTTTTTTTCCTTTCTGAAATTTGTTTCGAAAATATTCATAACGAGGAATGATAACGGCGAGAAGACTATAAGTCACAAATAAATGAATTTGTCCGTTATAGGCGAGTTTGTTATTTTGTTTTTTTTTTTCTTCGTTTCGGTGTGCGACGGCAGTATAACATAATATAATAGCAGCAGTACGACTGTACGAATATAAACCTACAGTAATACCGGGGGTAAATAACTTTTTTCAATGTTTCCGACGAAGTGGAACCACATTTCGAAAAATATATACATAACGTTGACAGGTACGCGTATAATGAGCCGGCGAAGCTGACTCAAATATTATATTTTACAACGATATCATCGTATATTTCCACGTTTTGTTTAAAGGGAGGCAATAAATTTAAAAAAAAAAACAAATTAAGAAGCATCAGTTAACGGATAGACCTGCACTGTAATTGTAGGTGGAAAGGCCAGGAAGGCGTCCCACGAATACCTGCTGACAAATGCTCCAGTAACATTTGTTCTGTTCGATATTTTTAAGGTTTTTTTTCCCTTGCATTTTGCATAATTTTTCTTTTTAAACTTAAAATAAAAATTAGTTTACAAAACCCGAAACGTGTTAAAAAATTTTAGTATTTCTTATATACTTTTGCTGAACAATTGTGATTTATAACTTTTTAAAGTTCACAAAAATTATTTACAAAATTATTTTTAATAGATAAATTGTTGAATCAATTAATATTATTTATAGTCATGGCGATGAAAACAATTTAATATCTTGTAAACTTCAAACGACTGAAGACAATATTAACGACTCATTAGTAAACGACATTTCTGTTCCAGATATATTTGTAAAATGGTTCGTGGATTTAGTAAAACTGTTGTACAATTTAAATGTTTTCTTATTCTTAGTTTCAAAAAGAAAATATATAAAATATAATAATCATAGCGAAATTAATAATTATTACACGGAAAAAAAACTTAAAAATATCGTACACAGCAAATTTTATTGTGTCTGTTAAATTTTCGTAAGACGCTTTATACAGGATAATTTAGTTTACATACTCCCGATCGCGAAACACGATTCTGAACTGAGTTCGAAGTGACATATTTTCTAAATTGAAATCTAATATAATTATTTTATTTTTTTTTTTAATTTGAACTTTATACTTCTTAATACATTTATTCAATGATAATAATAACGAAACCGCGCACGGATTTTTCGATAAATCTAAACTTCAAACGCTTATAAACAACAAATGTTCACTACTGATTTTCGAAAATTTCATATAAATCGTTTTATAAAAACAACTAATCTTGTCGAAAAGTCGTTTACAAGCAATTAAAAGCAATCAAAATAAAAAGCAATCTTAGTGAAATATATTATACAAAAGTATTATTAAAATATATTAGGAACATAGGAAATGAACGAAGTGATCAAAACCAATATAATTATATTGTTTACGTTATGAGCAATCTAACGTTTAAACACGTAAATTTTATTCGACTTTTTTTTTATTAATGGGCCGTCGGTATGTTTCCGTTCAGCAAATCCTCTTCCATTCTTCTCTATTTTCCGCTACTTCCTTTCAGTTTCGGTCTCCATTATCGTCTTCTTGATACCTAAAAAATCTTTTTTTAATGCAGTTTTCCCGTATTAGTCTAGGTCTACCTAGAGGTTCCTTTCAAACTCTTTTTATCGCATCCACAATATTCGGTCTTTCGAATAGATTATCCAATCTTTGATTATGCCCTTTTTTCAACGCTCATGTACGTAGCTCAAAGCCAATACATTTTTCATAAAATCTTCCTCTCAAAAATGCGGAAATGCCTTAGACAAACGTTATTCAACTTGAGCGTCATTAATTAAATTTAGAATTAAATATACTACGTAAACTTAAGTGTGTAATCGAGTACGTTAAACTCAACGGTTATTTAGCGTTCGCATTTAAGTTTTGTGTTAAAATTGTTCGTAATCCACACAGATCATTAATATTTGCCTTTCTTGTTTGTCATGTTTCAATCGCTTATTGTTCTCTGTTATTCTATCTGTTGTCCGTTTCATTCGTTTATCGTACACCGACATGTCACCCGTTATAGATTTCAATCGTTTAACGGTATAATCATATATTGTTTTGAAGCCCTGATAAAAACCGTTATACGTATACCACACTGGTAGAGACCGCTACCGTTCACTTTTTTACCGGCATACAATAATAATAAAAAAAGCAAAAAAAAAAAACATCAAAAACACTATAATTATCAAATTCGCTAAAAGCATTGTGCATGTGTTCAGAACTCGGTGGTTTATAAACGACGCACAACACTTAATATTATCCTACCCGGCTTTTTATGTAAATTTTCGTTTTTAACCTTATTGTTGTAGTGGTTCTCTGCAGTATTCGTACCGGTACCGTTTTTTATTTCATGTATTATGTATATAGTTATCATTATCTGAATTATCCAACACAGCAAAAAAATATTTCCATAATATGAACAAAATATTTTCAGGAAAATTGTATAGTTGTCAAAATATTTTCGATGATTGTTAGAAAATGGTATAAACGTTATCGAAATATTTTTTTGCCCAAGTAGATAGTTCGTGTTTGGAAAATATTTCAGAATAAAATTCTTCAAACGTTTTGTCATTTTGATCTCATATTTCTAAAACGTTTAATTTGTATATGTTTTTTTTAGAAACATTGTACAAAAATTTAGAAAAAATTTTTATAAATCATATGATAAAAATTTTGTAATCATAAGAATGAAATACTTATACATTATTATTAGTAAAATATTTATTATTTAACTATTTCAAAATATTTATGAAATATTATCATTTTCCGAATGCTGTGTGGGGGGGGGGATATATATATAGAATACATAGTAATACTACGTTACTCGAACGGGTTATATTTTTTTTTTGTTTGTTTTCATTATATCGCCTTCAGTTGTCGATCGTCGCCGTCGTCGTGGCAATGAACTCTAACGTGATTCCGTCGGTTCTTGGATGTGCGCGCAAACTAAAAACGCAAAAAGAAACAAAACATGTAATATACGCGTATCAAAAATAAAATATATTCGGCGCATTATTTTACTATAATATTTAAGTTTTTTTTATTTTTTTGAAATACGACGACGTCGAGGGTATATCAAAAACTTATACCGCATTACATTCGTGGTACCTAACAATAATAACAACAATACCGGAGAGGGTATTTAAATTTTTCACCCCTGCTACATGTATACTTATATATTATTATATAATTTAATCGCATGGCAAAACTAAGTTTCTCTGTGCGTTTTTTCGTTATAGTAAAAAAAATAAAAAAAAAATTCGTCGAACCGCGCACGCCGCCCCTGAAAAAGTCGGGGAGAAGCTGCAATGCGACGACGACCATAGCGGTTCGCGTGACCTGCGCCACACTGTATGGTGTATATTTTATATAATATATACTTATTAACTTACTTACTTACTTACTTGCCATAAACAACTGCAATGAACCTGGGGTCATATTATAAACTAGGTATATTATATTTTCAAACTCCGCCTTTTTTTTTTTTTTTTAGTTTCAACAACTTCAACGACGATTCACGGAATTTGCGACTGTATAATAATATATAGGTGTATCTATGTATATTATAATCATGTATACAAAAGGCCAGATCCGTCAGTCTGGCTGTCTGGAACGTTTTTTCTCGTATGTGTACTTAGAACGTATAAATTGTGGCATTTGTGTTAAAATTGAAATTTAAACACAAATGCCACAATTTAAAGAAGAAAATATTTTCAAGAGCTGTGCGTAGCTTTTTTTTCTTAAACGATTGTTATACAAAAAAGCTACAGACAAGATAGTTTTTGCATTTTTTAAACATCCCTAATTCTTTGAATTTCGTTGTTTATTATTAAACTCTAATTTCAATCTAAACGTCACTATTTATGTTCTCTGTAACGTAATATTGTGCTACGTCGTTCATTAGCAAGACGGGTACAACACAAATGTCGAAATGACATTCTCTTACGCATAATAATTTGTTTTCGCTATTTGTGTCGCGCAACAATTTAATATACAATATTGTATATGTACGTGGGACACTCTGTACAGCAACAATTACATTCCGCATTTCAGCGATTGCGACTCTCTGGTTGAGTTGATGTCAAGGGACCTAAAATACAATTTATAAAGAAGAGTAATTACTATGTCATCGCTGAATGATTTCTGTTTTAATATTACGATGAGAAAATGCGTTTTTAATCTATAAATTAATTTATTTTAGTTTTAATCTTCAATAACAATTTTTAAAAAATAAAAAAAAAAAAATTCAGCCAAAGCATGGTTTTTGTGCACCCGGCCTCAAGTATAATGGTGTCAGGTATTGTAAAAAGAAGAGGGAAAATGAGAAACAAAAATTCGAAACGACGTTATCGTTAAAATATAATAAATATTTTGATTTTATTTCGCATATTGCTTGAACAAAAAATATATTTTGTTGGGTTAATAATTAAGTAGGAAAATGTAAATTGTATAATTATAAATTACGATATCAAGTAAACGATAATGATGTGTCGCATTCTATCTGTACAACGATACAATATTATCAACGCTATATGATTGCTAAGAATTAGAACCATTAGGCCATTAATAATGAATGCTTTCGATGTTGAATATCGTTAGCCGAATTAAGTCAATGTATTTTTGAATTTCAACCATAATTAGTGACATTTATCTTTTAACACGGCCGCCTTTGGTAAACGCTGTTCATTATAAAATGGTCCTTCGCTCTAAACTCGACCGGAGTGACGCAATCGTCGAAGAGTACGTAATGTATTTGTTACTATACAGTACAGACACGAAAAAAAAAAAACAAATCACGTTCGAATCGAAATGCAATTGTGTGTTCCAGCGCACTATCGTCTCTCTAAATTATTATAGCCCTCGTTGGGCGTATTGGCCGTTGCAATCAAACGTTTGTCATACGGATGCCGTGGACGCACAATACACATGGTTATTATTGTCGCGTTCATGCGATTCAATTTCAACGGCAAAGTAAAACGTCGGGTAAAAGTTCGCATTCATATGTAAAAAATGTTTCGGCCGTAAAGATTCGCAGCGGCATTTAGCCGGTTTAAACGTGACAACGATCGTTTTATAGACACGTCATGTGTAACGGTCAGACGTATATTTTCTCAAAACTCTCGGACTTTTTCGAAAGGCTCGAGTTAATGTACGTCTACTGTATCGCGCGTTACGCTTTATAATAATCGTTTCACGTCCGTCGGGCGTACGAAAACCGTAGCCTAAAACGTCGTCGGTTGATCGGCTCGGTTAGATTGGTATACCTTTATTAGTAATTTCGATACATATATATATATACATAGCAGCTTATCGGTACGGTTTTTTTTTTTTTTTTTTGTTTTGTTTTTTGTCTCGTTTTTTTTTTCTCTCGCGAATACCGTGTGTCACGTATACCGCGTATAAAAATACATAATAATATTACAATATGTGCTCGTATTTTTTTCGTATTTTTTAATTTTTTTTTTTTAATTCCTTTATAGGCATTTGGCGTCGGTATACCGAACCGAGTGTGCGTGCCGTTGATACATTATAACGCCAACGACGACGACGAAAGTCGGTTGATTACATACCTATTATTTTATTAATCCAGTCATATACATTATAATATTATTATTATATCGCTAGGGAATTCTATAGTTTCAAAAGTCGCGTTTTTATTTCATTATTATTATTATTATTATTTTTTTTTTTTTTTTGTTTTTACGTACGCACGTACGCAGGTAAAACACGACTAATCAATAGTCGGTATGCGTATTAACAGTATACCTACATAGGTATACTACGGGTATAATATAATTGAAATAGTTCACGGTGATTCCGTTCGCAACGACGCGCGTATTTCGTCCCTTTTTCGGGCGTACACAGGGTCGTCCGAATCGCATGTTACGGTCGAATTTTCCATGTAATACTTAGTTTTTCAAAAAAAAAAAAAAAACCACTCGTGTAAACACTTTTTGGAATCCTAATTATTATATTTGTAATAACATTCTAAAATTTTCCGTTGGCCTTATTTTTCGCACGGTTATTTTTGCGGCAAAACCATTGCTACTCGCTTATTATTTTTATTGTAGAATATCAACCCGTATTAAAAAATTACATAAAAAGACGAGACGTAAGTTCAAATACATTTTGATGTCAGTCCGTTGACTAGATATTCCAGTTTGCGTAAGGGGAGAGTAGTGAAGTGTCGTTTTTGTGGCGGCGCAGCGCGCGTAGCATTTTAATAGTAAGTTGCTCCACTATACTCTACCTCTACTTAAATTATTGAAAAGTGCAGAAATATCACGTCAACGGACTGACAGGAATCAAAATAGGCAACGCCAAAATGTATATTTAAACTGAAACTGTTATTTATGGGATATCCAAAATAGTTCGTCGATTTGAAAATCAAAAGTGGGTAATTGTTTCACCGCCGGGAACAAGCGTGAATTAAGGATCGTATAATATTTTAGAATATATGATTTCCATACGGTTATTAAATAAATAATGTTTTGAAGAAAAACAAAATAGGTTTTTTTTTTTTTTTTTTTTTTGGAAAATTTAACTGTAGGTAACACGAAATTCGGAAGACCCTGTATATTTCGCGAACATCTTTTGTGACGACAGATAAGGTATTTTACACGGGCGTGACCGAACTTTCCGAACGTCTCGAAACTTTCGTTCGGACGTCATCGTCGCCATTATTCGGCACAAATGATTCCGAGTGTAACGTTGTAGTAGTAGTAGTAGTAGTAGTAGTAGTTGTAATAAAATTCGGATATTGGTGCGTCTTATAAGTATAAGTACAATATATCACGTATATTAGTGATATTTTTTTGCATTATGATTAATTTCAATAAATACAAAAACACTAAGGAACGGTGGTGCAACCGGGATTAATTTTCGCGAGGAGGGATATGAAATATGAATTTAAAACAAATTCCAGGACAGATTTTCGGTATAATAAATTACTATGCTCGCCGTATGCATGTAGAAATACACGTCGTAAGCGTATCCAAAATTATAAGGATATTTCTGTAATTACAATGCAATTTATGGAACTATTATACGTTCGTGTCGATCATCGCTGGGCGCTAGACAATACAAATCTACGGAAGTAATTTAAAAATAAATAAATAAATTTAAAATTATTTTTTTGTTTTTTTTTGTTTATTTCAATAAAAGCAAAAATTAATTTTTACAATTTTTACTCGAAATCCCAAAGCCTGATTATGTTAATACATTATCAAAATATTTAGAAAAACATTCTGTGTTAAAATGTGAGTTTATCGCTATTTTAAAATTTAACACTGTCGATAATGCGCGTTTATAGTGTATACGAAATTAGGTTAACACTTAGAAAATATTACAAATAAAGAGTTTTTAAACCTCTGTAAATGGTCAATTTTTTTTTTTTTTTTCAATAGTATTCTCTTTCAGAGTAAAATTAAATTTGTTTTCATCTATTACTCATTGAAAACAAAAAATAACAATATGTCTTATAGTAATTAATTTATTATGATTATGATTCCATGTCGTGTAACGCGACTGTCTATTGAGCATAATTGTTTTCCCAACCATTCCTAGAAATTACAACGGCTACTAGAGACTATTGAATATGATGTAAATCATATTATTTACATGTATGATCGATTTTTCTGATTAATATCTATTACAGAGTATAGTTGTTTTGAAACGTTTCAGTAGGAAACAAATAAAGTTATTTTCGTTTTGTAAAACACCCTGTCCCAAATAAATTATTTGCTATAATATGGACAAAAATAAAAAAAAAATAAAAAAAACCAAAATAGATTTTACTCAAGATAAAAATATATATTAAGGTAAAAAAACACTCTGTGTATGCGGGTACCTACCGCAGTATCGTGTATTTAAACTATACATTGTATGGATGTGTGTGTTTGTGTGTGTATGCCACGAATGCATTTAGACAATATACTTTGATAACGATCAGAGCGGTTGGAGAGACGGAAGAGCTGGTATTATAACTATACATAAACAGAGGGGTAACAGCCCCTCTAAATCGTCAAAACGCATTACCAAAAGTTTTAGAATTTGTTATCCCGTTTTTGATGTACCTACCTACAGCAATAGTAGAATGAATATTCGACATGAACTTTTTTTTTTTTTTTTAATGCCCCACGATCAATAATAATATAACGCTGATTGCGTGTTGGTGTTTCTTTTTTCAACTCTGCGCAGCGACAATTTGGATTTTTCGAGTCAAGTTCATTTCATTGCAACGTGAATTCTCCCCTCCCTCCCTCGAATAGTTATGACTCGGGTCAAAACAATATCGTCGTCGTCGGGTCAATAATATAAATTTTATAAACGCCTCTGGTGTACTACGAGTGCACAACTGCACTTGGTTTTTATCCAATTCACACCGATATTTATCAGCGGTTCACGGGATGCGCTATTTCTCGACTTAGTGATATGATAAAATTTTATCACCCCTGAGGCCAACTTTACTCGGGAACTGACAGACACACCTACCACCCACCAATATAATACGTAAGAGGCATAATTGACACTCATATGGTAATATGGAAGGGGAGGAGAACAATATAGAACTGTAGGCAGGCCTGATTCGACCAAATCAATTTTTAAATATTTTAATATTTGTCAGAGGAGATACGTGTCCCTTCGGCTCCCCCACTAAAACCCCATGGAATCCAGCAGTCTTTAAATTATTAATAAACTTCTTAAACATGTATTTTAAACATTATCAAATTTTAAAATAGCAACTAGAAGAGACGTCACTCATGACTGCGGGACACCAATGGTACACGGTTCTTTAATAGTTGGCCACTCTGTCATTGTAATAGTTTGAAGTTTTTCATATCAGTCATCACGGTAAAAGGCTTACCGTTTTTACGGCCGTCCCGAGACGGCCTAGTCAAAAACGGTAACTAAACGGTGATTTACTTATTGTTTTGACAAAATTAAAATCATAAAATACACAGTGATCAGTTCATAAAACCAGAATATATCTATAATACGAAATCAATTAGGTGGCGAGGGGGGGGTATGGACATTTCTACTTCCATAGTGACGGGGCTCTCCCGTTCACGGAGTTTCTTATTATTTTCGTACAATATTGCGGCCAGGAACTCGAACACGCGTTATTGCGGGCGGATTGTATTTTATAATGTCGCACGGTAACGAAAACGCGTACGGAATGCTCTACGGTGATGTGGCGTCTGCTAAAGATAAAAAAAAAAAAAAAAAAAAAAAAAAAAAAAGAAAGAAAAAGATAAAGCTCGTAATGAAATATTCACTCGGAGTGCGCACGGCTGTGTGCAGTTGTTGTGCTCTATAATATATGTGTTATATTATTATACTTTCGTGTAGCGCACAACGCTGGTGCGCGAAGAGAACGACGACGACGACAATTGTTTATAATATATCCGCGAGAACTCCTCCGCACACGCCCTCTTCGACCGACCTTAGAAACGTAATAAAATTGTAAAAAAAAAAAAAAAATAATAATAATAATAATAATAATAATCAATATACATTTTCGGGAATAACTGCTGCACGCGTATATGTACTGTAAGTACATGCGGATATAATATTAGCGTCGCCGTCGTTTCGGAATAGGAATTTCAAGTGTGTACGACTCGCATTATATTATGTGCGCGCGTATACACAGACGTATATGTCTATACGATAATGTTTTCTCGTGTTGTTTTGTCATATACAATACCATCGCAATATATTATGTAAATACGTTCGAGTCGATTATTTTATTCGCGAAATTCGTGTTCGCACGAAGGCGTATTTTATTGTTATAGGTCCGTTTATATACATGTATTAGAATATACGGAATGACGACGATATCGCGTGGTATATATATAAAAAAAAAAACAAACAAAAACAACCGTGAGCCCTCTGAGCTCCGTCAATAGAGTCGAATTTTCCGCTAGCCGACTTGTCGCCGTTGCGGAATTATATTTTTTTTTTTTTTTTTTATTTACGTATATAGTTGATCTAAAAAAGTTATGGTTGCCAGAGCCTTATTAAAAACTTTGGTCTGAAACGCTACGCATTGGAACACTCGGCAAAACATGAAATTTGTGCATGACTACGGTTACCGGGGGAGTTGAAAGTCAAAACCCCCAAAAGGAACGTTCCTGATACTTACCCGGTGCATCATATAAAAAGTATTATTCCTCTGGCTTCGTTTGAGAGATATTTAAGGATGTTAAAAATTGAAAAAAATACCCTCTTCCCGCAACAGCATTATTATTATTCGACTAAAAATTGTATCGTTTCCATACGCCTATTGAACAACTGTTATTACCGAGTTTGGGCTAATTTGGTCCGGAGGGAACCATTGAAAGTATCCAAAAGTGACTGGTAAAAGATAATATATATTATCTGTGGTTTAGCGCAAGAAGGGCAAATGTAAAAAAAAAAAATAAAAAAAAAACATGTATTACAATGATTATGGATATTTTATACTTTATACTTGGAATTCTTAGAGATACATTTATTTTTTCAACTTCATATTTTCAATTTATTTTTTTAATTAATTTTTTTTTTTGGCATTTTATTTTATTGCGTCAAGCTATAGAAAGATAACAGACACAATAAAAGCCAACAATCTCTACTTTCTGTCAACATTTGTCATAAATGGCTGACATACTTCACCACCAAAGGTGGGCCGCAAAAGACTGCACTTAGGATTTGCCAGAGTCTCGGGTCAAAAATAATTGTGAGGCTAACATAAATTCCAATGTGTGAAATTGCATTCAAATTACCCATATATTTACTATTTACTACTATACTTAATATTATCAATATACAAATTTATTCTAAATTAATAAACTTGCGAATATACCAAATTTGACGTATAAATAGGTTTTTGTTAATTTAAAACGCTTTTGAGAATTTTCGTCAAATATTTGTTCGCAGGCACAAAAATAAAGAAAGCACAAATTACATAATTCTTCAATCGGAAATTAAAGTCGAAATAATTTAATTTTTAGAGACATATTATGTAACAACAAATTGTCGTACACAAAAATTGCTATATTTTACACAATAGTAGAAAATAGACAAATTTAATACCGTTTATTGGAATTTTTTTATTCGTAAATTTGAACTCTAAACGTTAAAACACTAAATAGGCTGCATAGGCCAACGATAATACGATGTGAATCGTTTTTATTTCCTTTGTAACCGATTTTCGAAAATATAAAATCAAAACGTTGTATTCTATCTATGCATGATATGATCAATAAAACGTTCGTTTAAGAATTAGGTTTTGGGATATGGAAAGATTTATTTTTAAAATTTAACTATTTTCGACCCCGCCTCTTTCATCCTTACACTCCGAGCATACCTGACTTGATGCTATAAACGGTCGATGACGATTTTTCACACGCCCGTGTTGTTTTCTACTACAGGTATATAATAAGGTATTATTTCCAAGACCCACGGTGTCACGGAGTGCGAAAATGGGTGTAGTGAAGTTTTTTTTTTTCTTTATACATTACACAAATTACGTATGCGAATCATGTACTCTGTTTAGGCGAGACCTTGGAGGGTTTCCGTCCAACCTCCTCTCTCCCTTCATCTTTCTCTCTTTGCACATGAATATATATATATATATATATATATATATATATATATATATATGTATATACACGTCTTTTTCTACCGTCCCCGCCACGGTCCTAACCTCGCATTTCTCCCTTTCTATTTTACGGGACCTTCCTTTTCCCCGGTCTACTGTCGTTTCTTCCGGTGCTTCTACAGTGGGTCCTGCTGCTGAGTTTGAACCGAACAGAGGAATCGATATTTTCCGCTTCGTCTCGTCCCAGCTACGCGGTGTGAATGCAATACAATTATTTTAAACCTATAATTTCTTCTTGTGCTTTAACTTAAGATTACCGGTCACAATCTCTCCCCTTCCTTCGAAATATACGTACGCATTCGTAGAAAATTAATGTACTTAACCTAATCTAACCAATAGGTATTATATCATTATAATATATTATTGTTATAATGCGTGTGCTGTGAATTGATGAAAATTAAAATTAAAAAATCTATTTTTTAACTCACAAACATTTTACAAATGGAAACGAAATATTTAAAATCTCGCTAAATCAAAAATTCAATCAAACTCGAAATTTTCTTTTGATTTCTTTGACTCTTAATTGATTATAATCAGTGATTTAATTATTTCATTGTATTCCACGGGAGGCTCATACTTTATGCAACGACTAAATAAACAGGCACATGTCAGCAAATAGGTATAGATACGCATTTTCGATATCACAACGCATGTACTTCATACTTGAAAGAAATAGTACAATATTCTGTCCAATAGTCGTTACAAAATCAAATCGATTTTAATCAAATCATTTCTTTTCCCATAGGTTTTTCGTTTATTCGATGTGCGAACCGCGTTTCGTATGCGCAGAACTACTTAGCTGATATCCCTGTTGAGTATAGACTATAGAGTAATTTAATTTACATCCGTATGTAATAGTAAATCATTGCTGACGGAGAACGATTCTGAGTAAAGTTCGATTAAACATATTTTGAAGTGCCGCGAGTTATACGTTTTACAGTAAAACTAATACATTTCTCATTACGCTCAGAACTTAAAATTACGAGATCAGAAGCATTTGTATTAACAGAAATATGCATGGTGTTCGTGATGTTCATAACGTTGTATAATTTAATTGTTTTACATATATATTTTATTTTTGTAGATTGTTAAGTGTACACAACGTGCTCAAACTGTCTTGTTCAAGGAATGGATCCAAAATAGAGCGCCACAGGTGCCGTTTTCCGGATGGACGAGAGGTAATAGAATCATATAACAATTAATATGCTATCGAAATGAAAAATGAAAAATGAATTAAGTAAATTATTAAACGTTATGATTCTAGTGGTTAAAGACAAATTTGCAATATTTTAATATATTATTATTTACGCATTAACGATTATAGTAACGGAATGTAATATTAATAATGTTATATTGTTATTATTATTGTAATCGGCACTCGATTCGCTTTGTTCCAGAGGGTTACCGTGCTTGAGCCCTCTCCAGCAGTCCGGAGGGGGCAGGCCGACGAGGGTATAAGAGGTGCACTCGACCATGTCCATTGCTGACACCGGTTCTTCATTCTCCAGTGAAGAAAAAAACCTATTCCGTCCGTTCACCCGTGAATCACTGAGGGCCATCGAACAGCGCATTGCCGAAGACCATGCTAAACAGAAAGAACTTGAGGAAAAACGAGCTGAAGGGGAGGTGAGTTGTCTGTTGAACCGCGGCCAAGTCAGCCAGAGTCCTACCACATTCTCGTCGTTAAATTTTGGCTCTATCCGCTCCACCCCGACCCCCCCTCGTCCCTATATTTTTGCCGGAGCATAATAATTTATGGCAAAACGCTTTTTGACGTCCGAAATAAATTTATATACGCATATAATATTATGTATATGCATATATATATACGCACACAATTAGCTTTAAATGTGATTTAAATGTGGAATTTAAGACGGAACTTAGCGTGTAACTGTGCCAAGTCTCCTAAAAACGATCCGATATATTAATGTTATTTGTTTTGTTATTTGACAACAGCCCGTGCCGTGGAAAAGAAATAAAAATAAAGACGTAAGCAAATAGTAGCAAAAAAAAAAAAAAAAAAACTAGAGGAAATAGGTAGTTATAGGCTATACGCGTATATACAAAATAGGCTATAATATAGAATTCATATACATTTTTCATGATTTTATTTCATATATTATACACGTCATATACAATAAATACATATTATTATTATGTAAATAATACGCGATTACGGTTAATGTTGGATAACGTCAACGTTTCATTCGGCAGAACCAATTCCGGGCCGTTAGTGTTAATATTATTGAGCGAATTGGTCTATAATCAAATCCAAGGGGTCAAGAACATTGTCTGCGGCGTTTATAAGTTGGTTTTTTCGATGTTTTAACTTTCGACCGGGACACGACGGCATTTAAATAATTATAATATTTCACGTACACGTATCTCGCTTGAAAATTAAAATTTCGAGAAAATACCAACGTGCACGCGCATACAATGTTTTTTACCTTTGGATGTGATAATAGGCCAATTCGCCGTTATCAAAAAAAAAACTAACGGCAACAAATCGGTTCTGCCGAACGAATCGATATTGTCCGTGACATGTACAATGTATACATATATGCACATGATATGTACTTACCACCCGATTTATTTGCTAAAAAATATTTGTACAATACGAGTATTCCGGTCAAAACGAATGAAACCCATGATGAGCGATACACATGGTACACACATATATGTATACATTACCGTACGTTCTTTAGAACCACACAATATACAGTATGCCGTACAATAATATTGTTGTCGACGCTCGAATGATAACTATTCATCATATTATTATTACAAACTTACTCCGCAGTCGATATTATACGATATTGTTGTTATTATTACTGTTGTTACATAGCTGTTTCATGAACACGAGCTTATACAAAACAAAATAAGTATTCTATCGACAACTTACGCATATAATTTAATAATAATTTTTACATATAATATTATCTAATATTATTACAAGCGATTATATTATGATGCGATCGCCGATTCATCATCGTATTATTATTATTACTATTGATTCAACGCGTATTATTTTATTTTGTACGTATATTTTTTTTTTTTTAGTTAGGTCTGTATTATACATATCATATTATAATATATGTATTTACCATTATTACCGTATAACCTGTAGTAGTAATCGTAATATTTAATTGTATATCTTATTTTTTTTTTTTTTTTTTAGGTGCATATATTTAGATAAAGTAGTGTTTATAGACATTATTACGCTATAGACCAAATGCAAATAAATTTTATATAAGCGCACGTTCGATAGGAAATTATCAAAAAAAAAGATAATAAAATAAAAAATTATCTAAGCTATTATTATAGTTTATTAGAAAAAAAATTGCATAAAACACCGTAATTATAATAATTTCTGTTATTAATTACTATCAATCAAAGCGGGAACCTGATGTCCGCGTGTGCTGTTTCCGTCATACACACGTACGACGCTATGGTAAATTTGCGTTCGGAAGGACCAATAATAATTTTGCGCTATTCGTTGTAACGTCAATGTGCAACTGTACTTGATCTTAAAACACATTTGTACTATCTGCGATGTGTGTAGGTACGTCGATTTTTTAACGATATTTTAATTTTTATCCAAAATTTCAGAATTTTTAAATTACGATAGTTCACACAGGTACTCGTATCTCTCTGAAGAAAATTTAAAAATAGACAACGTACACAGATAGTGTTTTTACATTTTAGTTTGACAATAGGTCGCGATTCGTACTAATATTATAAAATAGCGCCGCGAAATTGGTCTCGGTGAACGAAATTTCGCTATGTGTCGTGCGTTCTATATTATGACGGAGTCAGCTCATGCGTGTATCACGGGTCTTCTTATAATCCCTCCGGTTATCATACGTATTTAAACTCGACCGGTTATCGAACAATAAAAAAATAATGACACATAAGATTATATCGACAATATTAATCGGTCGACTGTCAGATAGAGCAAGAGGTATGAAGCCGGCAATTGTACGCCGAGAGTGAGAATTGTTATCGATTAACGCGTGGGATATTTTTGAAAATATTTATGATAATACACGTGCATTTTTTGTTGTCTGTCCTACGCAACGCATCACATATCAAATTTGCATTTAGCAGAACCGATTCCGTGCGTTAATTTAGATTCCGAATTTTATTTTTTATTTTTTCTATGGACAACTATTCTACCGGAAATCTTGCTCCGGTTTTTAAGTGTAGCACCTTTCCTGAAAAGAAATCGGTACTTTAAAGTGATTATTTGTTCGATTCTCCAAAGTTTTTTCCCAGCAAATGTGAAAAACCCGGAAAAACTTAGGAAAATCGGTACATTAAACAAATATTATTAAAAAAAAATATTTAATGTTATTTAATTATTTTACCAGAATATGACATGTATCGTTGACAAAACATTAATATCAACTGAACTCCGCTCAGAATTGTTTTTTCGTTGCAATGGTTTATCGTTGCCTACAAGTATACATTAAATTACCTATAACAGTGGCCAGTTGCTGCACCCGTCTCCATTATCCAAAGACGTCTTTTTAATGACTCAATGGTAAGAACATTATTTGTGTGTCTGTACGTGTGGTTTTTTCTGATATTTTAATTTTTGAACGAGATATAAACATCTTTAAATTGTGATATCTCGCATGAAAATAATTGTATTTACGAAAAAACTGACGTACAAATACAGACAATGTTTTTCCTTTGATTAATATTTTGGTAATAGTCGAATATTAAAACTAACTATCCGAAATTGATTCTGATGAACGTAAATTCACTATGTCGTGCGTTTGTAAAACTGAGACAATAAATGCAAGTGTACGGTCTTTTCTCTAATTATTTTAGATACGGAGCATAACGAGGTAAATATTAGTTTCACAGTGTTTTCCTTTTTTTTCTTCTGTGAATCATTTTTCTACCAGAAACTTTACTCCAATTTTACACTGTGATACACGTGTCATTTTTTTGGTTTTTTTTTGATTTTCTGATCGTAGTTGACAAAACAGATTTTTCCTTTCACGGGCCGCTAAATACACTTTTATCGGAACATAAACATAACCGATGGATTATTGTAATACCGGCCATTACAGTGCAGTCTAATATTCGTACAGATTGAAATTATTAAAAAAAATATATGTTGATACGAACAATATAATTCAATACATATTTTCTAATGAAACAAAATTCTATTGGATGACGTGTAATTACCTAAAATAATAAATTATGTCAAAGCCGCTGTTGTGAAATCAGTAGAGAACAAAAAAAATAAAACAAAGAGTAAAGAAATATCCTCCAGCTCACATACTAATTGAAATATACGAATAAAAACTTGTAATGATTATATTTTTCAAAAAAAGTTTTTCACTGTAAACTAATTTAAAAAAAAAACAACCCGAAAAGTTATTATTACAGATTTGTTTGTTTTTTTTCTTTTGTTTTTGTAACTTCTATATTATTATACCCACCTACGCATAACACAAACTTAATACTATTAAATAAACATTAATTTGGTAGTATTTTTTTCATTAAGTTTTTTTTTTTTATAAATCTCCAACAACAAGTACAATAATATGTCGTCCGCAATATATTCAAATAATTATACACCTTGAATCGGTGACGTATTTAAATGAGGAGATTAGAGAAATATATGTCCTCCCCTTAATTACTATTTTAGTATCTATAATTAATATTGATAAAAAAGAGAAAGATATGTTGGAAGCTCTGGAGACGTGGCGTTGTAGAAAGATGCAAAGAATAAGCTGGACTGAGAGAAAATCGAATGAAGACGTCTTGAGGACAATAGATGAAAAACGAGCATTGATAGACACTATAAGGAGAAGGAGACGGCAGTTGATAGGACACACGTTCAGACATGGGGATGAACTGCATAGTTTAATAATTAAAAGAATGATAGAAGGAATAAGATCAAGAAGAAGATCCAGGACGAAACACATTAGCCAAGTAATGCAGGTTTCAGGAGTCACTTCCTACAGGAAGCTCAAGAATATGGCGTATGACAGAAAATAGTGGAAATTATTGTAAAAAATTGTTACAAACCGATCTTCGGATTGATAAAAAAAAAATTTAATATGACGGTCTTTTAATTTAAATGTCTTTACTTTTTAATCAGAAAAGTCGTAAATAGGCTGAATCCTATTAATATACATGTACGTCGAAAAAACCTAAACTTATTAATGTTCTCGTTTAAAACGAAACTACACTATAACTTATAAAATAGATTCGGATTTATACTTTGATACTTTAGTTAAACTATCAATTATAAGTTAATAATATCGAAAATTGTTTGATTTAAATGATAATTTAAATAACTTAAAAAAATATATAAATTAAAAATTGTTTATAGCTTAATAGGTACATATTTAATCCAATATAACACAGTTTCCACATTCGATATGTCTCTCTATGGTAATATCTAAAAATATGCCACTGAACATTCAAAATCAGAATGTTCGATTTATAAATCAGTGTAGGTATAATAAGCCAATAGGTAGGACGAACAATTACGCGACCGTTTAATGAGTTTTTTATCGATCTTTGACGACCTTTGCAGTTTCAATGCGGTGCCGTAAAAAAAAAAAATAAGGAATTGCGTATATTATTGTACTAAGGTGTACCCGCAGGTGATAAAATCGAAACACGATTCGCGAACGTACACTGCAGTGATCGGACGCACAATGCGTCAAAAACATGCCACAACGTGACAAAATCGTCAAAACTGTGTCGAATCGGTTAACGAGTGAATTAGCCGTGAATCTCGTTTATCTATACACGGTCTTTAAAATCGAATGTCACAGTCAAATTTCCCTTTCATCACTTACTTTTTCAATGAATGACTTAATGAAAAACCTTGTACAAATCAAATATTCTAAAATGTAACATTGTCTTTATATTCGGGAGTGACTATTTAAACGCCGTGCGCTCTGCCGTCACACAAATGATGTTCCTCTACACTTCCATGGCCCCAAATTAAAAGTACAATATCTCGTCAACGGGTTGACGAAAATAAAAAAAAAAATGTCATCCCCGAAATGTATTTGAACTAATACTCCGTCTATTTGTGGAATTTTTATTGTAAGTCGCTGTATGAAAATTGAAAATAGGTAACCGTTTCTATCCCGAAATAAGGATAACAAAAATAAAGGCAGTGTAACGTATTAAAACATATAATTTCAAAAAGTGTCCAAAAAATTTATACCAGCCGTTTTTTTGAAAAAATAAGCGTTTCATGAAAAATAATTTGACGGTAACATGAAATTCGGAAGATCCTATACATAACAGTATTCCACCCGGGATGGTTATATATTGCATTTGTTATCTAAATGAAATTTTCGAATGGCATTCAGATAGCGTTTCAACAAATATGTTCATCATTATTAAAACATAACCGGACCGAACTAAATTGACTTCTAAAAATTATTTTAAATTCAGCAAAAATGAAAGCAGATGACCTAAGTATTTATTAGAGAAAAAGTTGTCAATGTTTCTAAAGAATTAACACAATTGTTAAACTATAACGACATGCATCGAATACAAAATGTATCAGTCATCAGTTTTATTGGTATTTTAAAATTGCATTTTCACTTTTCTACCGCCATCTGAGTTGCCAACTGTTTTTTAATAATTGTTGATATCATCCAGTTAACTACTCGATGTAAACACATTTAAAAATAACCATATTGCACAGGCGCCGACTTTTAGATTTTAACATGGGGGGCAAACAAAGAACTTAAATTACTGTACATAGTATTTTTTTTATACACAAAAGCAAAATACTATATTTACGTTTTACCTCCGTTATAATTGAAGTACGAGAGCTACGTCACTCTTAAAATCAACGTACTGAGGCGACTGCCCCCACGTTGCCCCCGCGAATTCAGCGCCTATGAGTCCATATCGTAGCTTATCGAATTACACAATCAACGCGTTACTATTTATGAACAAATAAATGCAACGAGATGCTCTGACATGCTCTCGCATTATATTACTGACTAATATGTACAGGACTGAAAACGAGCATTGATATTAACGTGGCCGGAAAAACAAACGAATAATGCGGAGATTATTGTTTGGAACTCAACACTTCACCGACGTTATCGTCGGTGAAGTGTCTGCAGTCCCGAAAATATTCACCGAGACGGCGCTGGGACTCGCGGAGAAAAAATAGCCCGTGCGCCCCGCATTGCTAGTCGGTTTTTGTGGACATCCCACACGTCCGTCCTGCCGTTCGTTTCCGGTCCCCGTTGTACCGATCACCGTGTATTATAGACCATTGTTATGATCACATCCGACGGCATAATATAATTTCTTACTAACGATAATACGCTACGCACACAATTACTGTTATTATTATTAGGCATATTTATCGTAACACAATAGTCGCCGCATAATATTGTTAATTTTTGTATTTTATATGTATGTATACTATCGAAAATCGCATATTATATGATAAAATATTTACGTATTTTGTGTGTGTGTTATTGTTGGGCTTTGGCCGTCCGGTGTTTGCCGGTGGAGAGACCGCAAAAACGGCGGTCGTTCAATATTGTCATTACAGGTTCGGTATGAGGACGAGGACGAAGATGAAGGTCCGCAGCCGGACGCGACTCTGGAACAAGGGGCTCCCCTGCCGGTCCGCCTGGTCGGCACGTTCCCGCCGGAATTAGCGTCCGTACCCCTCGAGGATATCGACCCTTACTATCACAATCAAAAAGTGAGTATACGCGCGCGCGCAACGACCAACGTGTCGGCCGCGGTGGCTTCTCCGCCATCACGGGCCGCCTAACCTAACCTAACCGTCGTTTTTGCCGAACGACCGCCATAGATACGTACATGCGTGGGAGGAGAGCGTATAGCTGTTACCATTGTATTGTCACACGCGGTTGTTAATGGTTTACTATGATAAAGAAACGCGTATTTATCAATCTTTACTAAACATTTACTACATACTGCGTAAATTATTTTCTATTGACCAAATAGCCTACTGACAAATTCCGTGTCAGTGCTGAAGTTACCGCATGCGTGTGACTGTTTTGATAACAAATATACTTTTCGAACACACTGAACACATACCTACCCTATCCGTACAATATAATATATTACATGATTTTATCTATGAAACAAATTTGATTTTTTTTCCGCCGAAATGAAAAAGGTTCGTATCCGCCAAATCAATTTCTACCTGTATTATTATTTAAGAATCCCTAGTTTTCAATACTGATAAATCTATAATCAGCCCAATATCGCTGAATGTTCGAATTCAAGATAAACCCCGATTTGATATTGCGGAGTTGTATATATAATTGTATTATAGAGTTGTTAAAAATCGTTGACTAAATATGTAACACAAATTTAATTATACGAGTTATGACGACTTTAATAGTAAAAAAATTAAAAATAAATACATTTTGAGGAATCAATAAGAACTGCCTGTTCGTGGTGGCCACCGAGTAACTCTGTATAGTTTTCAAACTATACGTTTAGATAGGTATAAAAAGATTTGGCGGGAACAAAAATCGAACGTTTTTCCATTTTGGCGGAAACGAAAATAAAATGTTCAGCGAAAACGATGGCCGTCCCCCTTACCATAATACTTGTACCTCGCGCGCGGCCTCTCACCAGATTATGGCGTAGCGAACCGAATGTAATTTGCAGTCCAAAAATGATGTGACTTTTAGTCACATATTAACTACTAACGGTGGTCTATATTTGATTTTTAAACAGTGGTCCTTCGTAATCAATCACACGCTGCATCAGATCAGAAAAAGAGAATATTTTGTCTAAATATTTAGATGTAATAATGCGTGATGTTACCGGAAATGTCGTTAATTCCTAGTACGGTTAAGAAATGGTATCATTGTCTAGTATTTGTTATATCGTTTCCGTAGTTTATTATAATCAGGCAATGTTGTTGAAATCGGGAATGTTGCAGTTGTCAGAAAAGTGATAAGACGACAAGTTCACTACAGTGGAGTTGCCAACATTATAAGCTATAAATTGTATACCCCTTCAAAAAAAAATTGCAGGGTCGTGTCATAGTTTAACTCTCGTTCTTTTACACAGCCATAAAATTAATATATTTTATGTATCCACATATCCAGTATTAATTTTGAAGCTGTAGCCGTCATCCGTGATAACTTTTCGTTTTCTTATTACAAATGTTCCAAAATATTTTCATTATTTGTGTTCTGTTTACGTTTGTCTTTACCACTTGGAGCAAAACAACAAGAAAATACAATGAAGCTGTGCTAAACTGGACATTTTGGATTAATAAAAGTATACAAGCGTGGATATTATATATCTATCGTTATTTCATTTGTTTAAAAAAAAAAAAAAAGTAGAGTTATAAAATAAAAAAAGCTTTAGGTTAGTGAAATATAAAATAAAAGAATCGTAGCGCAAGACTATTGGATTACGTAATTATAACAAGAAAACAAACTTAAACATATTGAATATAACAAAAATGATTGCATATCTCCGTGGGACACATAAATATCACGAATACATTTTTCATCGTATAATATAAAACAATATTTTTTGCCATATTCCTGGTGTAAATACAGTTTAATTAAAGTTTTATCTTTTTGGTGTTTTTATTACTGCAGACCGCTGTAGTTACAATTACCTTATCATTTTTCTGACAATTGAGTAGTACCCTTCGAAACTGCCGTGGCGCGTAGTATAGCCACAAGGAACAGAAATAATTCCATGCAACCATGACACTTTGAGAGTCAGTGGCTACAAGTAATAGTTTAGATGGCATTTTGAAAATATTATTATAAATGCGATTCACAATAAACCAAAATTAATTTCAATCATAATTTCGTAAATTTCAAAATCGTAATAAAAAAAAACCACCCTGTAATAAGTACACTAAAATATATTTGAACTCAATGGCTCGTAAGGAAAAAAAAATCATTCCTATGCTCGGTACACCTATCCAATGTTAGCCGTCCTAATATTACAGTAGTAATCATTTTATGGAAATAATAACGGAGTACTGGACAAATCGTATCATTTTTTCATGTTATTTTTTGTGAAATCGAGTTGGATCCAAATCACACTTAAAGTTCGCTACGCCACTGATCCCGGCTGGTATTCCAAAATGCCGCATAACATTATTCAGTTTGGCGCCAAACCTTACACTGTCATCCGATTTAGTGATAATCGTTTGTGCTAACCGCAAAATAACTGGTATTATAGACGGTTTGGACAAAAAAACTAAAAAAAAAAAAAAAAAAAAAAAAAATACCATATTAATATTGGTCACGGAGTCTTTTCATAACGAAAACAATAAATCTGTACATATAGTACATACGTACTACGTTCTCCAATAACGGCCTAAATAGACACGGCTCTCGAGAGCCGCATCGTCTCTTCAACCGTACACACGACCACTCAGCTAACCCGTCAAAAGCACAACGACGTTACCGCTGGTGCAAGTCCAGCGGAAATAGTGTCGGAATTCGGGCAGGTAGGTTAAAACTGCACACATTCAGTAGGTTAAAACCGCACACTTTGCATAGTTGACGTATCCAAAAACCGCACATTTTATAACGATGTATAATCTATTATTTATTTGTTTAATAAAAAAAAATTATTGGAAAATACCTAATATCGGTTTTATCGTTTATCATCAATTTACTGTAAGTTTAAACGAAATACCTCACTAACGTATAATGGTTCGAGCACATCAACCTAGGCTTTACAAAAGGAGCTCAGACCCGGGAATTAGAGTTGTTTCACGGTCGTTTTTTATTATTATTTATCCAAACGGTCTACAACACAAAACCGTATACCGGTGCAATTATTATTATTTTGCGTTCGGCCAAGACGGTTTATATCGATCTGAAATTGGATTAAATACAATCTCGTTTCGGCACAGAACGTGCAATTTTCTGCCGAACAATCGCAATAAGTTCAGTGGTTAAAATGAGGGGCACGGAGAGGAAAGTAATCCCATTTTATGTAAGGTAAAATTATCCGTCCCGTTTAATTTAAGTCTTTTAATTCCAGAAGGACGGTTTAGTTATTGTCACTGAGGTATTTTTAATGACATTTTTGTTAAAAATATTTCCACTTGGAAGTTAATTCTTTACTTTAACCACTGAACAGGATTCCGTCGGATGGCAGTGGTGGTAATGGTCGCCGTCGTCTTCGGCGTGTTTCCCGACGCATATTATTATGTGTTATCGTCACCGTCATTTCTGTATATTACAATCCGTTGTTTTATGTTTTCGCAGACTTTTGTAGTTATTAGCAAAGGAAAAGATATCTTCAGGTTCAGCGCCACCGACGGCCTGTGGGCGCTTGACCCCTTCAACCCCATCCGTCGGGTGGCTATATACATACTAGTTCACCCGATATTTTCTATAACAATCATCACTACTATACTTACAAACTGTGTGTTCATGATAATGCCCCCCACTCCGACTATCGAAGCGTCCGAGTAAGTCGAACCGATATCATTATATTATAATAATAATTTGTATACTACAAGAATTTTGTAATTTTTTTTTTTTTTTTATCGTTTTATTAGTACCTATATACTTACAGACATTATTTTTTTTTATGATATTATAATATTAACGATTATTTATTATACAATATAATATACGTTAGAGAGTCTTATATTATATATTATTATTATTATTATTATTATTATTAGCTTATACATACTAGATCGCTAGAGAACATTGGTAAATAATTGTTGAGGACATAGTGTTTATTATTATTATTATTATTATTATTATTATTATTATTATTATTATTATCATTATTACGTGTACGTAGCGTTAGGATAATTATTATTATTGATTTTATTTATTTTTTTTTCCATTATAATTTATGTTTTTATTATATATATATTTGTAATCTAATCGTTTCCAGAGTAATATTTACCGGCATCTACACATTCGAATCGGCTGTGAAAGTAATGGCCCGAGGTTTCATATTAGAACACTTCACCTATCTTAGAGATGCATGGAATTGGCTAGACTTCATTGTTATTGCATTAGCGTGAGTAGTAGAAGTAGATTATTTGTAGCTGATATACCGTTATTGTATAGATAGGGCGATAAAACCACAATTGAAAGGTATACAATGGTATATATTATTGTTATATTTTGTTGTGTGTAGCGGGGCGATCTCGGTAGCCGCGGGGATTAAAGAATCTTCCGGGGGGGGGGGGGGGGGGGGGGGGGGGGGGGAAAAAAAAAAAAAAAC
>CABPRJ010000951.1:2472045-2493731 GCA_902439185.1 Cinara cedri | reverse complement strand
GGGGGGGGGGGGGGGGGTCGGGGTGCGGGTGGAGGAAAAAACGATAAAATCGAATTTATGACGGTTTTTTTTTTTTTTTTTTTTTGTTCTCGGATTTGTTCGTTCCGTCTAAAAATCAATAACAATTATTTATCGGAAAGCGGGGAATATTATTGTTATTGTTTATTTTGATTTTGTTTCCCCCGTTTGTTATATTAATATTATATAGACGTATTTATTCAGGTATTTTACTATATTAATAATTTAATATATTTATGTATTATATAAAGTACCTACAATTATTATTATTATTATTATTATTTTTTTTTTTTTTTTTTTTGTAATAGTATAGAGTAATCGTTTTATTTTCTCGAAAAATTTAGACCAATATATTATTATAGCCGATACCACTTAGAACCTCTTATCAGGTTCCTTTTAAAATATTAAACCTATAGTCATAACATAATATATACATATAATTATATATTATAATTATTATTGTTTAATTGATTATATAGCGTTGTTAGTTTATAGAGTTCTTTATTTTTTTAGAAGGTAGGTTTAACCAATATATATATATATATATATATATCTATATGTATATTATATATATATATATATATATATATATCTGTATATGTATATTTTATGGACTATATCGGTATTTTACGAACACAAACTACATATTATTATTATTATTATAATAGTAAATTATATACGATATTGCGTATTTATAATATGTGTATCCGTAGCGCGGTGTAGTTAAACGTTTTAATTTTCAGTTACGTTACTATGGGTATAGAACTCGGAAATTTAGCCGTTCTCCGAACATTTCGAGTACTACGAGCGCTCAAAACCGTTGCCATTGTGCCTGGTAAATACATACATATATATTTATATATATATACATACATACACATAAAATATTGTTATCGTTATTATTGTTATTATTGTTATTATTACCCGTCTCGTATCCGTACGATCAGCGACACGTTAACAGGCGGAAATCGAAAGTTTATAACGTTCCAAATCGTTTTGAGAAAAAAAAATTTTTATTATTTAGATGCCTAACTATTGTCTTCGCGTCGGTCTTCAGCTTTTAACGTTGTCTTTTCCGAAAAAACCGACCATTTTTCTATCGCCTTGTCTGAAATATCGGTGGGGGGGGGGGTGCGGCAATGATGAGCTGATAT
This sequence comes from Cinara cedri, assembly GCA_902439185.1. Lineage (NCBI taxonomy): Eukaryota > Metazoa > Arthropoda > Insecta > Hemiptera > Aphididae > Cinara > Cinara cedri. The sequence goes on along the minus strand of CABPRJ010000951.1, from coordinate 2,492,559 downwards.
CCGCTGCTATGAACTTTTTCGGTCGAATCGCATACGCAATAATACGGCACAATGTCGAAATTCTGCAACATTCCTCTCCTCGATAATACGTAATCTCCTAAATTCGTCACCGTGCACTGTGCAATCATAATCATGTTGGATATTTGACAAAAATTTTAAACGCAAAATGTTACCAATATCCTATTTTCGTATTGTTTTATATCATATGCACAGTAATATGCGTAGGTGTTAAATATTTATTTTTGAAATCTTAATGACGAGAGACGGGTATAGGAAGGGAGCGAGTGATATGCTTAACCGGATTGATTTTCAGGACTAAAGACTATCGTTGGAGCTGTGATAGAATCCGTGAAAAACCTCAGGGATGTCATAATATTAACAATATTTTCACTGTCTGTGTTCGCGTTATTGGGTTTACAAATTTATATGGGCGTGTTGACGCAAAAATGCATCAAAGCATTTCCCGCTGACGGTTCGGCGGGCAATTTGACTGATACAAATTGGAAAGCTTTCGTATCAAACGTGTGTAAGTGCAACGTTATGCGTCTATTTATATTCATAATATCCAACGTGAATGAATACGAAATTATCATTATTATTGTATTTGTATTGCTCAGCAAATTGGCAAGAAAAAGGCGAGGGGGAGGATGATTATTCGTTGTGTGGAAACAGTTCTGGCGCGGGGTAAGGAAATAAAAAAAAATAAATAAATAAATATTATTACACCTTAATAAACCTTTATTTTAATTTTATTAAATTAAATACAATATCATAATTTGTTTTTTTTTTTTTTCTAATTATCCCTTAGCGAATGTAATGCTGGCTATTTGTGTATCCAAGGATTCGGAAAAAATCCCAACTATGGGTTTACGAGTTTCGATACGTTTGCGTGGGCTTTACTATCGGCGTTTAGACTGATGACTCAAGACAACTGGGAAGCCTTGTACCAACAGGTAAGCAACCGATAATTTTATAGTAATGTTATTAAACCTTCGTATTATTTAATCCGAGTTTTAATAATATTGGAGCAATAATTGTATCTATTTTCTAAAACGAATTATTATATGTTTACAAATAAAATATATTATTATTATGTATGAGTAAAACACAGAATGGTACGCATTAATTAACGCGTATTCTTTATTCTTCTTATCGGGTTTTTATTTTTTTTTTTTTTCAAGGTTTTATAATACCGAACCGAAGTTCAAAAATATATTCGCTTTGAATACCTAATTAAATTGAATTAAAATGTCTACATGGAAAACATACTGAGACGATTTACCCTAATAAATGTTAACCCGAATTAAGAACATATAAAAAATATCACGATTCACAGTAAAACTGAATAATTTTTAGGTTGCTCTCACACTCCGATAATAATCTAAAAACGTCAAAACAGGATACACAACACAATCAACAAAAATAACACTCGCGTCGTTGTTAAACTCCTCCGCTGCATCTCGGGGATCTATAATACTAAAACATAATATGGATTTTCTTGTATATAGGTTTTAAAATCCGCTGGACCGTGGCACATGATCTTCTTTATCGTTATTATATTCCTCGGCTCATTTTATCTTGTCAATTTGATATTGGCCATCGTAGCCATGTCGTACGACGAGTTGCAGAAAAAAGCGGAAGAAGAAGAAGCGGCCGAAGAAGAAGCGATCAGGGTGAGTTTTCCACAACCGAAATATACGCCATGGTGTGGCATATACGTAAATTTATAAGCGACACTTTAAAAAAAAAAAAACACTATTGAGTAACATTTCTATCATGGCTGAGCCTTTTGTAGGTTGAAACTTGAAGCTCATCAATGACAATAATGAAATACATACGATGCTCAAAGATTTTTTTTTTTTTTTTAAATTGCAATTCTTCTTTTGGGTATTAAATGTTTTTAGTGCATTAAATTACAAGCCTATTTATAAACGTGGAAAAATCAACACGATTCACAAATCCGTGAGGATCTTTGCTCACATTTACCTGATAATATCTAACAACCTAACATTTTATTATTAAAACCGCAACGATATAATGATTTTTAATGATTTTTAAGGAAGCGGAACAAGCGGCCAAAGACAGGGAGGTCCGGAGGCAAGCTCACGAGGAAAGGGCATTAGAACGCGCGGAAAAAGCTCGGCACGTCGTCCAACACCCGAAATCGCCTTCAGACTTTTCGTGCCAGAGCTATGACATGTTCTCCGGTCAAGATCGAGGAGTCGGTGACGATAACCACCGAGAAAAAATGAGCTTACGGTCGGCGTCCATCACGAGTCAGGACAAACAATCGGACACCGCCAGCATGGGCAGACAGAGCTGTAAAACGAGAAAAGTACGCGGGCAATGAACTGCAGTATAACCGTCTGGTATTGTATTAATTATTCCCCGATTTTCGGTTTTTATTCTGTAGGCCAGCCTAAGTTTACCGGGATCGCCGTTCAATATTCGACGGGCTTCGCGCGGGAGCCATCAACTGTCCCATCGGAACGGCAGGCCGAGGTTTACCGGAGCCGACACCAAGCCGTTAGTTTTGAACACGTTACTTGACGCCGAGGTAAATATCACCTCACTGTTCCTATAATAATTATAACAACCACCAGCCATGATTTACCTTCAATAAAAAGAAAAAAAAAAATGTTTAAAAAAAGTAACCGCCATCTCGAGAATAAAAAAATAATAACGTATAATGTAAAAAAAAACAACGCGCTGCCTACCATGAGGGTTTACACGAAAGCACCGCTCTAAATTCAATGATCCGATTGCTCTGAAACGCTCGTACACATATAATGTTCTGGTGCCTAAGTTCCCAAATTGAGTACGCTTCAATTATTGTTCGTAATATCGGTCGTTCGAAACGGTTATAAAATAATTTTCCAAACAGAATGTTTTGTTCGCATAATGCGTATTTTGCGCGTTGTACGTGTCTTACTTAAACGTCGCCACGTTCGGACTCGACTCGCATCAAAACCACCCGAGTTCCTATAAATGTTCAATCTTCGTCGGACAAAATGACATACTAACTCTATGTTTCGGTTTCGTTCAAAATATTAAATAATACATTATGATGTGGCGCGACAGTGACCTGATGCAAATTAATTCAAATTCATTCCGATATAATGTCGGTTGTAAACCGTCGAAACCCAATATTGCAGTTCGTTATCTTAAGGACGTCCTCCTTGAAATATACACCGGGGAATTTATTATTTCATGGCGTGTACCCCAATAGCCTGCGTCCCCAGTGGACGCCCGCGGTTAATTTTTAATATTTGTAACCATTGTAATAGTACGTCGTTTCCATTATGAATATGAGATTGTCGTAAATGAATGTGAATCCATAAATAATAAATAAACACGTTTCAGGAACATTTGCCGTATGCAGACGATTCGAACGCGGTCACTCCGATGAGCGAAGAGAACGGTGCCATCATCGTGCCCGTGTCGTACGCCAACTTCGGTTCGAGGCACAGTAGTTATACGTCGCACACGTCCCGAATCACGTACACTTCGCACGCGGATCTGTTCAAAACGCCCATGACCAAAGAGAGACAGCTGAGATCGAGGTCGGCCAGAAACTATTTCAACCCGTCCGAACAGAGATACTATCGAGACGTAAGGTTTACGTTTGGGTCCGATACGACGATAGCGGTGGCTACGAAATATCCGGAAATAATTGATTGTCGTCAAGCATTATTTTTGAAGTCGGAAAATAATAATTCGCCGCATTTCGGCTGAAAAACAATCTCTTCGGTCTACACTATAGGAAATACACAAAATCGCTACGCGCAGAGTCGTGCGATTTCGTTTCGATTTATTAACTAGTTGTTATACTTCGTATTTCTCGGCAATACACATTTTCATAGTAACTGCGTTCGTCACTAAACATCATATTCGCGCTTGATGCGTATTGCGACTGACGGTTTTTAAATATCAATCCCTCTCCTTCTAATAATATTATACAGACAAATAAAATTCTTGTGATTCTCCTCAATGGTTAAACATTCTAAGTAGGTACAACACTTGCCGATGTAACAATTTTATCTCATGCGATACTTCTGTGATATTTTCGCCGTTACAAGAACACATCTGGATTCCAAAGGCGGGCGCAACACCCTTAAATTGTCTTTTTTTTTTGTTTCACAATTATTTTTAAACTAATAATACAACAATGGAATGTCAATTGAATAGGGATTTCTTTCGCAACCGTGTACTTTAAAATTGGATTAGAAACACAAACTACTTGTGCTTTATTATCTTTATTAATATTTATTGTATTTTATCGAACATTCTAAATTAACGACTGCAGTTTAACTGCAATTCTTTAATTTAAGTGGAATTTATCAGTCTTTTTACATAATTTTTAGTTTTTCTGCTACCGAAGAAACATAAAATGTTCACTGTAACGGCAGAAATACTTCGCGAAAAACATCAAATAACTTTAAATTACTGTAACGTCTGTGACTCGGCTAATTTCAGACGTAGAAAGTTGATTCAACAAAGAAAATTCTCGACAAAACTACGAGGAAAGAAAAAAAATTTCCGTTTCAAAAAAATAAAAAAAAATTATTTTAAGTAAATGCACAAAACCGTGAGTGAAAAAACGCGAAAGTGTGTGTTACAATACATTAAAATGAAAATTTCATGACTCTGCGCGGAGTATTGCGTGATTTCAATCACTGTTAATATGTAAACGTTAGTTTGCCAATTTTTTTTAAATACTTCTAAAAATTTAAAAATGTTACTCCAACATCTTATGAGAAAACCACGGATGCCTCATTTCGGTTGTTGCGACGTATTATTTTTTTCTTATATAAGCGATTCATGTAAGCAAGTGGTCTGAATAACAGTATTACCAAAGAATAATAGGTACAAATGTCACCCGGGAATAAAATACGTTTCGAATGAATTACGGTTCTGAACAAATTAAAGTTTTTTACAGATTTCCTCTTTCGGATAGAATACCTATGTTTCCACAACAAATACTGTTCCGACAAAGCTGTTACGTTCGGATATTTTACATGGTCTATTGTTAATACGGTTAATTCCGTGATCGGATTAAACCTTCTTTGTAATATGTGATTAATATTTGTGTCCCGTTTCCAGGACGATTACGATTCGAGTTCCATGTCCAAGTCGAAACAACAGGTAGACGAATGTGGTTACGATTCACAAAAGAACGCGGTCGTTGACATGAGAGGTAAAAACGTAGAAAACATTAATTGACTTACTATACTATACCTACGCCTTAGCGTCATTTAGGGACTTGAGCATTTGCCCCCTTTTAACATCGTCCTAATTCAACACTTTGAATGATTTCATGGTTTTCAGGCCTAGGAAAAAAATTGTTCCTTATACCTTTTGGCCATTCAGTTACAAGTAAAAACAACGACTTTGTTATTTTCCAACAGGTTTTCATGGCGATTTTTAACTTTTAAAATAAAATATTTAATTTAAATCCCACGGAAATATAACTCTTGTAACTCCTTTTATCATAACAGAAGGCGATTTCGGAAATTTTACCCCAGTTTACCAAATATTACAACAAATCCACTGCAGTTACTTGCTTACTACCAATAAGTCCAATCAAAAATAATATTGTAGCATTGTTGATCTAGTTGGTAAACACCAAGGAGATGGTTTTTCGACGGGGAAACCTGACGATTTTTTTGTATACTACTAATATTTCTGATTAGTATCGATTCCGTACAAACAAAACAACTTAAATAATTATACGTACACTACCTTTACAACTTCTCACCTACAACAGTATCAGATGTTTTTTTTTTTTTTTTTTACAGACGTAATGGTATTGAACGATATAATCGAACAGGCTGCCGGGCGGCAGAGCAGAGGCAGCGAAAAAGCAGGTACAACCGATTCGTATAATCGTTACATACTCGTTGTTATCATTGTATGTGCAATGTGTATATAACATTATCAATAATTTACTATTACAATATTATTGTAATATTATTTGATTGTTAATTCATTTGTTTTTATGTACTTCGTACGCCGTATTTATCATCCCTTTGTGCGTGTACCCTTATATATAAAAAAAAAAAAAACCGCTGTACAAACAATATTTTCGCTATCACCCTGTACTTGCATGAATAAGTGTGCGCATATAATCCAATATCCTTTCGTTATCTGATGACCGCGCCAGCACACCGTCTAAAGCCGCGTCCAGACATGTCAGGACCGAGGCGAGCGAAGGCACGCGCGACTAGACGCCGGTGTGAGGAGTGGACAGAGCAGCGACAGCGGCGGTATCGAACGCGCGGTTTCAATTATCGCGGGTTTGGACGCGAACCGTCAGCCTGCGTTCGGCCCGAACGCCGCGCCGTTCTGCGTAGACTAACCGTTCCGTATAAGCGACGCGCTTGTGTGTTGTCGACGTACAGAACGTTTATTTGTATTGCGGACGATTGCGGTCGATCACTTACAGAACGTGGCGTTCGGCCCGAGAGTGCGGACGGCGCGCCAAACCGTCGTCGTTCGAACCGCCGTTCGGTCGCCCCGGTCGTGCCCGCATACACCGTGGTCCGGACCGCGACCAAATGGACAGTCGCGTCGACGGAAATTCCATTCCCGCTGCCGTCGCGCGCGTTCCCCGGTCGCGGGACAAAGCGATACCGGCCCGGCGGACGACAACGGGCGACGCACAGTGATAAACGCCGAAACGCGCGCCAATCAATGCAATTGACATTCGATTTTTGTTTTTACCGTTTGTTCCGAATCCGCGGCATGTTTCGCGGCGCGGTGTTCCGGCTGACGCGGCTGTTTATTTATTCGCGGTCTGGACGCGTCTTTACCGTCACCGGTCCATCCGATCGCGTTCGTACGTAAATACGTAAATATTATTATGCACGCCCGCGTGCCCGTAGTGTCGCGATTGGACGTGTATATCGTGGATACCGTTTCGGTAATTACCAAAAATGTTACGGACGGTGTGATTCGCCATTGTTGTGCGAGTATAATAATAATATTGTTCGACCAGAGGTGTTTCTCGTACTTACTATTACTCTTAATATAACCTGTATAATCGCTTACTCAGTACTTTTGTCCGCGCATGACACTGTATTACAAGTATTATTACCCATTTAATAGCATTGCGTATTATAATATTTGACTTCTTTTCGGTGGAAAAAAAAAATAATATATATCTCATTATTTATAACGATTTAAGAGTCTGAAACCGTTTTAAAACGTTAAAAATGAAATTTCAATAAATTTTAATGGATATTGAAAAAAAATAAAAATAAAAAGCTTTTTCCATTTTTAATATTTACCACGATTAATATAGTTGGCTTTTTTCCCATGATAAACCTAACCTATAAATATTAAAACACGTAGATTGAACAGTGTATTTTGTTTTTTGTTATTTTTGCAGGGGGGGGTGTATTATACCCCGTCTCATTGATATAGTTCTCATATTATTATATTTATTATCGTTTGTATATTACAATATTATTGTATTACCGTAGACCAATATAATTAATGAGCTTCGTAATCTATATAGTTCCATTTCACTTGTTATACGTACCTATATAACATTATTATCATAAATATTCACATAACTTGTGTAGAATTGCATTATTTAGTCAATTACATTACTATAGAATATTTATGTTGTTTTTATCTAAATAGTATTTATTTATTTTTATTTTTTTACTTATTTACATATTATATATATATATATATGTATTTTTTTTATGATTATAAAGTAGTTAGAAATAACATTGAAATTTGGGCACCGGGCAGTTCTTCCCGCGTGATAACAGAAAAGCGAAAATCCGGGACGGAAGAAGTGAGAACTACTTTTCCCCTCTGACCTGTCCGACGGGGTTTTGGATTTGATTCCGACATGAGCTAATGGATTTCGCAGACGCTCAAATATTGGAATACACGAGATTGCGTTCCGCGATTATTTGTCCTTGTCAGGCGTACCGGGGAAGAACTGACCCAACCCTTTAAAATATATAGACTAATATTGAAAAACCGTATATAACTATATTATTATTATATTTTCAAAAATAATTATGCTGAGTAGAAATTAAACCGTTCTAAATTGAATAGAATAACTTTAAAAATATATTATATATAAATTATATTAAATAATCACTGACGATTAAAAACTATACAATTGAATCCACATTTATCTTTCGTATATAATATTGTATAACTTGCAATGCTTAGGGGAAAAAAAGGACAGAATCAGAGCGGCTATAGAATGGATATTAATAGAACGGTGATAAACAGGTAAAAGGGAGGAGATCCAGAAAATGTTGGACGAAATTTACAAAAAAAAAAGAGCAGGAGCAAATGGGAAATATTGATTAGGGAGAATGTGTTAGAGGAGTTTTGTGAACAGTTAAGGGTTTTCGCGTGCAGTTAAGCTAGAACAGAAAGAAGAGACGAATTTCAATATTTGGGTTCGGAAATACTAATATTAAAAAAAAAATATATAACCAGAATGGTATCTACAATTTAAATTCGAGAATATGTTTAGGTATTTTCCTATAAATTGCAATAGATAATTTTGAATTATAATCTCATTTACAAATGCTTTATAAACTATGATTGAATACGGAAAAGTTTTAGACATTTGTAAAGTTCAATATCCTAAACTTCTGCTGCAGGACGAATACGAATACGATCAGTTATCAAACAAGCAATTAAGCGTCTAACTCTACAATATAGTTGTAAATTGTGTTGAGCAATTTCCCGAGAAAACTAAAATATTGCACTTAAATAAATTACACGAATCCATATAATCCCCTTTATTTTTATTACACTAATACCGGGCTAAATAATATTCGACATAAACTTCGGAAAAAAAATAAATGTACAATATATTAAATAATGCAATTACAACCCTATAACACAGGAAATAGAATTTATTTACGTCGTTTAAAATACTAAAGCCTAAAATATTACAAAAAACACAAAACAAAACTTTTGATTTATTATATTTTAATTATGTCATCGAATATTGAAAAATATTATTATATAATAATTATTATTCATAACAAATAAAATAACTCTCGTGAAAATGTATTACATAACTGCGTCTAAAATCTTTTGAGTATTTTTGAGTAGATTTTGTGTGGAGCGAAGAATGTATTGGTTTTGCTATATGGTGTATTTTTTTACGAGTAATCTTGAATCGAAAAATGAATAGAATCATTTTTTATTGCACATTGGGTATAGTTGATAAGTATGATTGATTTCATAATCAGTTTTCATAAAAATTTGGAATAACCGGTAAAAAAAAAAAATAATAATAAAAACGAACAGATTTACGGCGTTAACCTTTCCATCATTTTAAATTTTTTTCGTTTTCCCAAAGCACAAACGCAGCGTGTTTTCTGAAAATAAATTTTGTTTAAATGGTATGTAAGGAATTCGTTTTTGAATTTACCGTGTAGTTTTCTGAACAATTGGGAAAACTCGAGAATAAACGGGAAAGTTTACGACATTAACGAGTTTATTATTTTACCAATGCGATACCAACACGATACAATCATTTTGACCAATTTTCCTTCGATTAAGAAATAATTTTAATTTTAATCGAATATAGTAAGGTAATAAGAGTTCTGAAAAAAGATCTGAATTTTGCATAAATTGTACATAATATCAATTTGGATGTTTTCCAAATTTTACTCTTTCTTTTTAAAAAATATGATTTGAAAAACTAAAATTTAATTTAAAAAAATACATCTGACTAGTGATGTTTATCATGATTTCAGATATGTGAAAAATGTATTCATTTTTCAAACTAAATGGCTTTTTAGGTAAATAAATAGTTTATCCGTTATTTGTATAGTTCAAACTGTTAAAACCTGTGAGTATTTTATCAATTTTAATAAAGTACTAAACGACATTAAACTGCATAATATCACCAATAGAAAGAAATCTTGTCCAATTGTAATACACGATATTTTCATTTTAGACATTAATTGATATGAATATTAGTGTACTGTCTTTAAATGATTTATAAAAGTATATAATTTAGACAAAAAAATGTGCATGAAGCTGTATTTTTCTAGTTTCGATTTCAGGATATTCTTATTAAATATTCATTATTAAGTTAACACCATTAACATTTAACATTTAGGTCATTAGGTAATTGATGGATACATTACACGAGAAGGTGAGACACCATCACTAAACGAGATATAACTGACAAACAGCAGTTTTAACGTTAATAGTTGAGATGCAGTCAGCAGAAATACTACTATTACGATGATATGAAAAAGATTGAATATTAAAAAACAACATGATTTTCAAATTTTCAATGATTATTGAAAATTTAAGTGAAAATATACAAACATATTTCACACGATGGGTGGGCTACTGTTGTGCATGAGAAATTGGGAAGATAGGATATATAAAAAAGAATTTAATGTACATCGTACGATTACAATATAATCACTGCTTACGAAAAAAGATTCTGAACGGAGTTCATATGCGGAGTGTAAAATTTGGTATTAAAAATCGTATAAAAAAAAAATTCTATATCACACTTTTTTTTTTCACCACAAATTACGACGTTTAATGAACTTCCTATTCAATTTTCTAGCATTTCTATTTGGTCTCACAATTTTATCCACATAGTACTTACCGAATACAGATTACATAAAAAGAACTCCCTAAATTAAATGTTCAAAAATGGCTAAAATGTTTAGACAATTTTACCACGTCTAGAAAAGGCAAATATAAGTTATTTGTCTAAATTTTAAGCCTCTTTAAATTATTTTAAACTAAATCTCAACAACGAAAAGAAATTTAAAATAATACATTTCGTAAATTTTCCCTTTTTTCCCAAATATTATTAAAACCGCTTAGAAAATAGAAACATAAAAAAAGTAACACCCAGATAAAATTTCCTTTGAGAAAAGATAATACACTTGAAATTCAGAACAAGGTATCTGGTAGAAAAGTTGTTTACGGAAAATAAAAATAAACATCGTTGTAAAACCAATACATTCCTCGCTTCACTAAGAATCTAAATCAAATCTTTAAAATGAAAATATGATTATACTCACGTCCATAAGCACGACCAATCTCGTGTTCATATTACGCTAAATTCAAATCTGTTTTCAGAATTTTCACTTCACTTCATCGATCAGATGAAAATTTAATCTGAATTACTCTATTATACATGTGTTAGATAAAGAGAGAAAACACCGGTACCCTATACCCTTAATCCAATTCAGATATTTAATATTTTATAACTTTTAAAAATCGATTGTAATAAAATACATGTTCTCGGGGACTTATTGCTGTTTATTTATATAACGGTAACTCACTACAATATAATATATTTCATAAAAAAATCAAACGAAATTCTTGGATTAATTTTGCAGTAAATGGAACAAATTATAAATACGTTATATTTTCAGAGTTAAAAGAACATAAAATATCATTGTTATTAAAACGTGTATGATAATTCTAATCCGACAATTATTGCGAAAAACTGGGTGTGGATTTAATAATATTTTCTTTCTTTCTTTTTACAGACTCTTGAATAGATTTATTTATGAAAATGATAAAACCAACTATCGCGAGTAACAATGGCATAATATTTTATACACAATTTTTTTTTTTTTTTTTTAAGTGCTGAGATAGTAAATATTATACGTTATATTAATAGTAATAACGGGGGGTACTCTTGTGGGTGCCTGGGGTACAGTGTCCACGGTGTACGTGTTTCCAACAGATGAAGAAGAGGTAGACGGCGAAGATGGAGAAGAAGAAGAGGAGCCAACGTTCCGGGAGAAGTTTCAAGTGTGGTTGCTGAAGTTCATCAATACGTTCTGCGTGTGGGATTGCGGATGGCCGTGGCTCAAATTTCAGCAAATCATCGCGTTTCTGGTCTTCGACCCGTTTGTCGAACTCTATATCACCCTGTGTATTGTGGTCAACACGTTGTTCATGGCACTCGACCATCACAAAATGGACACCGATTTAGAATACATACTCAATAAAGCCAACGTTGTAAGTACCTATAATAGTATAATAAATTATTGACGATTTCGGTCAATTTAGCGTGGCCATTTTGGCGTGAACCATTTTTGCGTGTTTCAACCTACTGCCATTTTGGTGTTTCTGACACCAATTAAACGATTCGAAATCGTATTATTTTGAGAACAGCTATTTAAAATTTTCAAGACCTAATAATATTATTTAATAACAGTTTTAGTCAAGTGTAATTATTATTATTATTCTCCTTCGCCTATGCTCCACCTATTTGGGGTCAGCCACCAAAATCCTAAACTTCCACAGGACCCGATCTCCCATCTCGTATTTATTGTCTATTCTTGAAAGTCCATGATATGGCAAATCGATTCGATTTTATAATGGTTCGCTAGAACAGTTGAGGAAATTTCAATTAGGTACAATTGATTGTCAGTACCTACTGTTTAGACTAAATTACAAAAATTCCAGCTACAAACTTAACATTATATGGTATAAAGTTTAATAATTCTACAAGACCCTTTTTTTGCAAAATGGAAATCAATTAAAATTAAAAATATATAAATGTTAATTCTTCAAATTATAATTTTATTATTTTTTTGTAATTATGTTCATGTACCACGCAAAAATGTCGAATTACTATAAATGCGATCATTTGTATCTCGCAAATATGAACACGACAATTAAATTGCCGGTACCGATAATAAAACCCGTTCAGCGGTCAATTAATTAACAGTACAGTGGTGTAGTAATCATGGGGAGGGGATCTGGAATTAATGTTTTTTTGTTCCTGTAGTATTTCTATAGTTCTATAATTTTGAAAAAAAAAAGTGATTGTTTTGATAAAGATTAAATGATTTCTTTCTGGTAAATTATTTATAACACAACCTTCGATAATATGATCAAAGGCAATGACTGTGGATAAATTATTCGCAGTTTATAACAGTGGTGTGTTGATAGATTCAGAAGATGTTTAAAGTTAATTCGCTATAAAGCCAAGGAAATTAGATTTATTATGTTAATGTTTTTTTTATTGGAAATAGTCGAGATAAAAAATAAAAAATAATAAAATGTTTAATTAATCAAAATCTTTGTATGTGTGTTCTTATGTTAAAATATTGAAAATATTGATCCCCACCTCCGCATGACCTATAGTTCTAATTACACCACTGTAATAGTGTACCCACTATATCCAATGTGGATATAGTGCGGTATTGAATTTAATATTTTTTTTACTAACGTCGAAAGAGCGTGTAGTTTTTTAGTGCGACATTCGGCGTCGAAGCTGCACTCAAACTAATGGCGATGAGTCCAAAATATTACTTCCAAATGGGTTGGAACATCTTCGACTTTATTATCGTTATATTGTCCGTAGTGGAACTGCTTTCCGCGGGTTATCAAGGTCTTTCCGTATTACGATCCTTCCGTTTGGTAAGTATAATATTACAAATCGCACATCGTATTCGTATTGGTTATCATTAGTAGTTGTGGACTGTAACCCGGAATTTTACAATTATTTTAATATAGCTTCGAGTATTCAAACTGGCGAAATCGTGGCCCACGCTGAATCTTCTGATATCGATTATGGGTCGGACTATCGGCGCTCTGGGTAACCTGACGTTTGTACTGTGCATAATAATATTCATATTTGCCGTCATGGGTATGCAGCTGTTCGGAAAAAACTACACAGGTATATTTTATTATTATGGTATTTTCAAACACTCGCGACAGTTATACGAACTAAAAATAATATAAATTTTTTTTTTTCTTTTTCGGTGCGGTTAATTTTTCCCAGAGAAAATGAATTTGTTCCCAGACCAAGAGCTTCCCAGGTGGAACTTCACCGATTTTTTACACTCGTTTATGATAGTATTTCGGGTCTTGTGCGGTGAATGGATCGAGTCCATGTGGGACTGTTTACTCGTGGGCGAACCGACGTGTATACCGTTTTTCTTGGCTACCGTTGTTATCGGTAACCTCGTGGTAAGTATAATATCGTCTGTCTACAAGGAAAACGATGATTAAGTGTAAACACCGAGTGATATGCAAACGAACGATAATCATTGTTCCAGGTACTTAATCTTTTCTTGGCGTTGTTGCTGAGTAATTTCGGCTCGTCTAATTTGTCGGTGCCCACAGCCGACAGTGACACGAATAAGATCACGGAAGCGTTCGAACGCATTGGCCGGTTCAATAGATGGGTGAAAAACGGTACACTGAACTCCCTCAAAGCACTCAAAGCGAAACTTACCAATCAGATATCGATCCAGGCGTCAGGTGAGGCCTGCCTAAACAACAGTTGGGACCAAGGTTAATCCCTTATTGCCTTTCAAACGACAAAGTCATGATTTTTGTATTACATTTTATTTGCGTTTTGTTTATCAAAGCTTTTCAGAGTATACAGAGTGTAAAATATTACACTATTAGATTCTCAGCGTAGCGAGGAATGTATTTGTTTTATTATATGATGTGTGCTTTTTTTTTTCTATTTTTCTTATTTCTGTAAACAAATTTTCCATCGGAAATCTTCTTCTAAATATCAATTTTAAGGGTGGTTTATTGAAGCAAATTTTGCCAAGTTGGTGCGTTAAGGGGTCATTTTTGATTCCCATTGTAGTTTTTTTGATAAAAAAAATTACGACAAAATGTACACAATAATTACCGGTTTCTGTTATTTTATATATTTATTTTTTTTTTTTTATACCATTTTATTTACTTACACGCGAAGAAGAAAAAATAATTTTAAAATTCGTGATCCGATGTTCAATCCGTTGTCCGATTGAATTAAAATTCGTCATGTATCATTTTTCAAAAATCAATAATGAAATTTCCTGTTTTCACCTCCATTTTAAAATTTGATGGAAAATAATTTATTAGTAATATTATTAGTTAGTTATTGTTAGTAAGTATAAGCCCCATATGGCCTTCGCGAAAAAATATTTCATTAATTATAGAGTAACGCCTCATACAACTTTTGTTCGTTTATTATATTCCACAATGAATAATCCGCGATATGATTTTCCGAATACATCCTCTTGTTATCCCTTCTCGCATGGCTTTCAAGGAAAAATATCGAAATATCGAAAAATGCCGCGTACAAATTTCGTTTGTCACCACTATAAATAATCCCTGGTCAGATTTTCCAATTTCCCGAAGTAATGGAACAATAATTTTCACTGTATATACGAGTGAAAAATCATTTAACCACGGCTTAAAATTACATAATAAATAGAAAAGTAGATGATTAGATTTAATTAAATAATAATAAAATAAATAAATGTTTAAATAATTAAGTGCCATTATAAAACGAATTAAAATGTAAACAAATGTTAATACAAATATTGTCTCGTGATGAAACTGAAATTCAATAAGATTGAATGGGGCGAAAAATAAAATAAATTTACCCGAATTAATGAAAGAAAGTATTTACCACGATTACGCATGAAGCTCTTACACGATACTAATGTGTGAGAGGTACTCCTTAATACGTATACCGCTCTTAAATGTATGCATGTTATCATATTTTACTAAACTCGTATTCAATTTCGACGTTACCGTGATATAAACGTGATAAAACAAATTTATTTAATTACCAAACCTTCCTTCCAAACTTCCCTTCCCATTTAGACACTAATGTCTAGATCAGGACGGTCCAACCTTTTGTATTTGATGGGCCAATTTACACTTTCATAAAAACAATGGGGGCCACAAAAAAAAAATAAATAAAAAAAAATATGATATTATTATTTATATTTTATTTTATATAATGCACAAATTATTGCATTACAGATTAATATTAACATATCATTAAATAGTATAAATAGTATAAATATAAAACTGTAAAATGTAAAATTTATGCGATCATATTACGATTTCGTTACAATATTATTGCGATTAAATTTTTAATTAATAAACAAAAAAAAATTCATTTAATTGAGGAGGGAAAGGGGGGCAAAGACAAAAGTTTTCGAGAGCCACGGGTTGGACCACCCTGGTCTCTAGACTGTCTAGCCACTGTTGACTTGTCCCCGTGCTTGAGCCGTATCCTGTAAACGAACGAGCGTATATAGTGATGGTATATATTTAAAAAAAAAACCCGCAATGTACTGGCTTATTTTTCTTTTTTGTGCATGGTTCGTTGATACTGAGCAGAACGTTCAAAATGCATGCGTTACAGTTGTACGATTTCTCTGAAAATATACAGAGGTTTAAAGATAAAAACCCGCGTTTTGAAATAAATGCCTCTATAACGATTCACAATAGTTTTAAATTGTTCGCGCGTATTACCATGGGAGTTAGTTTTTTTATTTTTTCAACTCAAATGAAATTCATCAATTTCTCCGTGTATAGCACGTCTGTGTTTATAGATTGTTTAAAAAATATTACGAACATCCGGTAAGGACCCGCTTTCAATTCGTTACAAATCGTTCGTTTATCAGTTATATACTAGTGCCGTACGAGAGACGTTTTTGTAAAATTTCCGGGAGAAAAAACACTTGTGACGTAGAATTTCGGAAAAAAAAAACTACATAGAAGCATAACTCCGGTCCTGGGGCATAATCGTATTAAAATAAAGTGTTGTTGATAAACTAAAATCGCGATTGAAGTCGCTAAAAACAGTATGACGGTTACGACGTCGCAATTGTTGTGCTTAGGTAGGTATCGAAACAAAAAAACAGCATGCCGATATATTTTACTCGTATATTATTATTATCAATGTTGCATAAATAGCTGTCATTTGACTTGTGTGTAACGAAACGTTAAACGGTAAAAACGAATATACCGATTAATTTGACGAGTTTTTTTTTTTTTTTTTTGATTTATAGATCGTGATAGAGATATAGACTTGCCTGGCGACGATGCGATCGTGGACGTTATACCGCCGTTCAAAGACAACAAGGATACGGTGGAAATGACAATCGGTGTCGGGATGGAATTCTCGATTCCGGCGACTGCGTACGAGTTACCGGGTGAGGTATCGTTTTGTAACACGGCGCGTACCTACCTATGCCCGTATTCGACTTTAAAGGGGGGACGGGGAGCGAGCGCAGGAATATGGTGCTCCGTTTGTTATTTTCCTTTCGTTCTGTCAACTTCCTTGTACTGATTATTTCTATTAAGGACGGAGGGTCGGCTCTTTTTGTAAATAATGTGATTTTCAAAAACAAACAAACGTGTACTATCATCGAATTATTCGATATTGTCAATACATATTTGCATGGTTAAACGTTGTAATGTTGCTTAATAGTACGAGTAAAACAACTTAACAGTAGATGCAAAAACGTGGACTGAAGTAACTATTATAAGTTGTGATTTTTTTTTTTAGAAATTATTCGTTGAACAAAGTTGAGAAAAGTTGTATAAAGAGGTACGGGGGGACCCCTATGGGTTGGATTGAGTTCGATAATCGCGACAGACGCTAATTATTTTTTTTAAGGTTCGCCATCCTTATTTTTTTTTCTGTTTTTATAATTCGAGCGCCGAGTCTTATATCTCAACTACGACTAGAAAAACAATCAAATCACTTTTATGCATTGCAAACACTATTATCGACTAACGTTTTGCTTATATATTATATTTTCTATACAATTCTGGTGCATGCGTGCAGATGAAGTAATACAGCCGAAAATAAAGAAGAACCAAGTCGGGAATTCAATTGGAAACCATCAAGGGAACAAAGTAGGAAACGATTACAAGAAGGAAAGCTTCGATCTGGATAGTTTAAAGTAATAAGACACAGATAATATACGTATTGTCGCTGTCGTGTAAAAAAAATGTCCTAACGGGATTTTAGCTTAGGACACTTATTTCAAATTTTCGAAGTTTTTAAACAACTTCGTAAATCAACCATAACAATAAATACATATATTATTATTTTCGGGATAAATATTAAATATTAACCGTGATTTTAGCTTTGTCAGTAAATACCAATTTGATATATACGATGATTGTATACAAAATCGCAAACTCATTAAAATTTCTAAATTCTCGCCTTTGAAAACAAAGAAGTTAATATGTTACTTTTAAACCATTCAATATTCTGTTTGAAAATAATTGGAAAAAAATTTTTTAAAAAATAAATATTGACACTTAATTTAAATACAACAACAACAATAACCTATGACAGTAAGTAAATATTTTGGATTTTTAATTGGTCGTTTTTTCAATACTATAATAATATAGTGACTGTATTGTACCATAATAACTGTATTCGGTCACTATTGACAATTGCAGGTCACCTTTTACATAACGACGACAGTAATAGGTAATATATGTGTTTATATTTTTGGTTGATTTGCGAATTTATTCAAAAACTTCGAAAATTTAATTTTTTTATAGATATTATTAACCAGTTACGTAAATACGGGGGGAGATTTGGGAGATGTATAAGCTCCTGGAAATTTTTTTAGTATCTATATTTTATATAACCAATAATTTTTAAAGTTTAATTCCTTTACTTTTTAATTCGAAAAATCAACAAATCAGAGGCGTCATTTAAATTTGTTTTATTCATAAATATGGTGCCAAAATATTTGCAGGCCATTTCAAATCATTACCAGACTACAATCTTATAGATTGTATAATCTTATAGAAGCCGTACTTATAGATAAAATTAAAATTAAAAATATTATTTTTTATGTTTTTGCAACTGGAAAATCTTTCTGGAAAAGCAGGAAATTGTTAACATTTTAGATTCCGAGTGTAGCGAGGGAGGTAGTGGTTTTACTAAGATGTTTATTTTTTTGTTTTTTTTTTTTCTAGTGAACTTGCTCCAATGTCTAGATTGTATTTTGAAACTGTTATTTTTTTGATAAAAAGCACTGTGGGAAAAAACGTAGGAAAACATATAATTTTACGATTGTATTATTTTATACGAACGTCGCAACGTTTTCTACTACCAGAAAAAAGATTCAATCGAAAAATCACAAAATATCTTTTGTATTGGTTTTTTGATTTACTTTTTGACGGTATCATTGCTAAAAAAAGTTTAGCAATCTTTGATCTTTGAAAGAATTTTAGTTTTTGGGAGTTTTTTTGCTGTAATTCGGTTATAAATACACGTAGAGACTTGAAACATGATAATAATACTTGTATTGGATTTACCTAGACGTGATAAAATTTCCAAAATCATAGGATGACTTTTTTATTTTTAATAAGCGTATGTATTGCCGAACTGCGCTCTGAATCGTCTTTCATCAACCAATGGTTTATTGTTGCTTACAAATATAAATGAAATAATCTTATGTATCCTACCTCCCCAACTTCTCACCTACAACAGTAGCCGCTCCCAATCTTTTAAATATCTTTAAGTATCTTTTTATCTTTTTATCCTAAGTATCTTTTTAATATTGCATTATTGACCGGACTGGCAATTTATGCGCTCATTCTTATAGAATAAATAATATTATCATTTTTTTTATCATTTTTCTTTTGGTTGTCAGTCAATTATAATATTGTCAGACCACATTGAACATTTTTTTGATATAAAACGTATTGACACAATATATGTTGGTTTTTTTTTATACTAATTCAATATATGATATAAAACACTCAGGTACGTCGACGCTTATATTTTATTTTTGGCGTTTTAAAAAAAATTGGTGCGTAATGCACACCCTGCATCTTCCCCTCAAGTGACTTTCATGCAACAAATTTACATGTTGATACCTATAGTCAATATATCAACAAAAAAACCTAAACGTTTACATTTCCTTGTTTAAAACGAAACCTATATTCAAACCACTATTATAATATTATGAAGTAGATTAGATTAGTACTCAAAACATATATATATATTATACAATTTTCAAATTCAATATCTCCCTACTTAACAAAATCCTAAATACGTAACTGGTATTGAAAAATGAAAATCAATAACTACATTAACTACCAAATCGTTTTTAAAATCTTTTCTATTTTCATTTCGGAGCACGAAAAATAAAAAAAATCAAACCTTTAAAATAACATTGGAGAGGTGGTTGATATTTTGTTATAATTTATTTTTGTTTTTTTTTTTTTTTCAGATGCTAGCAAATAATTAACTCGGCTGTTAGAATCGCTTCGGCCGGCTACTCATCACGCTGTTTAGGAAAACAGCTCACTTTCTCTTTTTTTTTCCTAATTAAAACAATGAGCAAACACTGATAAAAAAAAAAAAAAAAAAAAAAAAAAAAAAATAAAATATATATATTTCGTGTGTGTGTATTGTATAATATAATATCATATCATATCGAGTATAATATAACATTATATTATACAGGGATGGATACATAAAAGCAACACGAGGTCGAGCCGAAACGAAAATAAACATATACGTATGCATGTCTACCGAGTAGATATTGTAATAAATTATTGTTGTGTAATATTATTAATTTTTATCATTATTATTAATATTATAATATATTATCAATAAATATTATTATTATTATTTATTTTTTTTTTTTTTACAAATAAATTCGTTTGTTATGTACATTAATAATAATAATTTACTTTCCTTGAAATATAAGTATATATTATTCGTCCGCGAACAAAAAA